>MKEJ01015765.1:0-16287 GCA_001753735.1 Embelia ribes
TTTCGTTTTATTTTTTTTTTTTTTTTAACTTAGAGCATGAGACTCTGAGATAGATGGGTGCGGGTCTTTTAGTACCTAGACTTCGACTCAGACGATAAACGTCATAATATTGGGATGGAACGAAATTAGATTCACTGGTAAGTTTGTATTATGTGAAGAAGATAAAAGTTGGCATTTACTGAATAAATGCCCCTTATTACAAAGAGAAACAACTAAATGAGTAACTAACATGAATTACAAATCGCTCTTCAATTATTTTTGAGAACCTGATATAAAAATTGAAGAACGACCAAATGATCTAGGCAGTATGCCATTTGTTCAATATATCTTAGTGAACTAGCTTTAGTGGACGAACCATCTCGTTATCTTCATGATCCAAAATCTGCAAACGATTCCGAAAAAATGAAGTCAAATTTGAATCACGATGTACCATAATTTCACGAATCAAATCCATCTTTTAAATGACATTCCCAATTAAACTCTGGGAAAATAATATGGCAATATGTACATATAAGAAAATGATCATCAGGGATGAAAATTGTGTATTGCGGACATATTTACAATCGTGGAGCTTGCCTTTAACGTACATGATTTCTAAAATGTACTAAATAGTCAATTTGTCACAAAATATATATAGCGATACGGGAAGTACGTAAAATACTTACATGGCAATGATAAACATATCCTGGCTCTGCGGTTGCATCAAAAGGGTAAACCCCATTTCCGTCAATTAAATTAAACTTAACCACTACAGTGGTCTGGTACCCAGGCTCGATCTTCACCACGTTCTTCCATGTCATCTCCGTTTTTGGAACATTGATCAATCTCCCCACCACATGGGCAGTGACGTTGCAAGCCACTACATCGTTCTTAGCGGTCATGCAGGAAGTGAACCCAGCTAAGTCCACCAGCTGTTGAACCCTCACTGCCTGGAACTCCGCCAGGTGGATATGCAGGGGGTGGTTGTCATTCGTTAGGTTGATCACGTGCCATACCTCGGTGGTGCCGGTTTTTGGGGTCTCGGTCACGGGCTCAAAGAAGCTCTTTCCGTTTATGTAGAGGTGCGTAGGATCTCCTGTGGCGCTTTCGTACTCGTACAAAACTGTATACCTGATTTCAGTCAAGTGTTTAAGCTAATTAGTTTTGATTTTATATCTTGAATTTTTTTTTTTGGGTACATTGGAATGTAAAATTGTATGTAGCCATACTAAATGATTGTTTTGCTTACAAAGATAGAGATATTTCACCAAAAGAAAAGGCACCACCAATGTAATTTGCAATATTTTATACAATAGTAACGAAACACGTAAAATAGAAAGCATCACTATGGTAAGTAAATTCATTTTCGGGTATAAGTCTATTATATAATATATTTTAAAAGCACTCTATGTCTAAGAAAAGACACCAGCAAAGGAAAAGACACCAACAATGTAAATTTCAATATTTTAAGCAATACCATTGATTCACATATAAACTCCTTATTCATTCATAATTAGTATCATATGACTTCTCCTTATTCATTCAAATAAATCAATGATTGATTCTGTATATTTTAATTAGACTACAAATTTTTAAAATTATTTTGACTGTAACATAATATACCATGATTAATACAATTCTGTAAGGGATGATTTTTCTTGAACGAGTAACCCTTTAATAAACTCCAACGTGAATTAATATTTCATATGTTAAACATTTTAGAATTTCTTACAACTCAAAATTCTTATTTTTACCAATATTACCTTGTTCTGGCTGCAGAAGATGTCGTGGCAACCGGATAACTCTTCAAGCCCGTTGGAACCTGAGAACTATCCAGCGGACTAACGCTACCCGAAAGGATAATAAATTTCATCACCTTGCTATTAAGAGAATCTACAGCGCTACCCGTAGGGTATGGATACGGTGCATCATTAGTCAACACGGATTCATTGACCGAACACATTGAAAAATCAATGACCACATCAGCAATTTCCGATGGTGCCAGGAAGACTGTCTTTGTTGTCACTGGCGATGGCAGATAGGAAGCATCTGATCCGACTTGGACGAAGGATAGTCCGTTGGTAAGGGAAAATCTGAAGTAGCGGGCATTAGAGGCGTTGATGATACGGAATCGATATTTTCTTCGTTTCACTTGAAGGTACGGCCACGCTTTTCCGTTGATGATAATGGCGTCACCAAAATACTCCGGTTGCCACTGTGGGTGGATGGTGGGGTTGTCACCTATTTAAAGAAAGAAAAAAGTCATTTTTCAGCTTGATTTGCTTTATTAGTCCTATATTTTTCCTTTTCAATTCCACCTTTTTTAAAAGTAAACAATCTATAGTTGAGCATACCATGAGCTGAGACTAATATATTTTTTTTCTAGCTTTTGTTTTCCCTAATATTCTAAAAATTCACAAAATTTGGTAAATTTTCACATTCCATAAATATGAACTCCCAAAGAAGATTCTTTATGTTTTCTATATAAAATAATCACTTTAAAAACATATGATGTTCTAAACATAATTTTTTTTTTTTTTAGAATTTTCAAGAATATATAGATAAAGAAAGTATGTACAAGTCTTGAGCCTTTCATTTATAGGACAAGTCCCTAGTTAAGGAATGATCAAGAAACAAAAAGACGAAACTGAAAGGAGAGGCAGCTCATGAGATTTAGAGCACCAACTTTATGAGTGGGAGCCTACCCACGTAAGAGAGGAAATTGTTTATCTATGACTAAATCCTTTTTGCTATCCTCTCTTTAAGGGTAATACAATCAGATTTCCTAATACCTCATGGGAAGGGTACCTCTAGGAAACCCAAAAATGTGTTGTATAGTGGCTTCAAGATTTGGCCCCAACCCAACCACAAATAAATGCCTTTTATCTGGGTTAGGGACCATACTCGAGACCAATGGGAAAACATCAATTGTGTCCTTAAAGAATTTTAGCAGAAGCCACATGCCCTTTCCCAAACATGAGGAGGTGATCAAAGATGGGTGAGTTTAGTCTTTGACACACTCCAATGGACTTGAAGTCACGGGAGCATTTTCCCATAAGAATACAAGTTAGAGCGTCCATGCAAATCACAAAGAGGTAAAGGGATAGGGGATCTCCTTGCCTTAACCTTCAACTTCTAATAAAATACCCATGGGTGCTCCTGTTCCCACTTATAGAGGAGGTTGTAGTAACACATTCCTTGATCCAATCAATGAAGACACACAGAAACCCTTTCAACCTAAGCAAATCCCACAAAAACTCCCAACAAACTGATTCATAAGCTTTTATTAGATCAACGTTAATAGCAAACCTTGGAGGCCCTTCATTCGTACGGTTATAACGTAGGAGTACTTGTGCTAAGAAGATATTCTCACTTATTTCCCTACCTTGAATGAAGGCCATTTGGCTATCATCAATCAAATCCGAAAGGAAAGATTTCAATCTATTTGCCAAGACCTTCAATAAGGTCTTGTTAAACACATTGCAACAAGAGATAAGTTAAAAATCCTTTAGGCTACCCTGGTTCCTTAGAGATTTATGGAAAAGCGAGGAGTTATGCTCCCCTTCTTTGAGCCAAGTAATCTAACTTTTTTGTCTTGCCTCACTTTCCTCTTGCAAGGCTAGAAGGTTGGCTTTGGTTTTAAGAGCTCTAAGTTGGGAAAGTTCTTCCGGTCTAGGACTAGAATGATTAAAACTCAATTGAAGTGCATGGACTTTCCCCCTAAGCTCCTCGTAAGCCCCTTTAAACTCCTCATTTTTCCTTTTAGCCAACTCTTTAAGTGCCTTCTTCACTGCTTTAAACTTAGTACTAAAGATGAATGTCTTATGGCCATTAACTTGTAACTTCCAAGCTTCTTGAACTGTGCTCTTGAACTCGGAAAAATCCTTCCAATAGTTGAAGAATTTAAATAATTTAAGTCCTCCACCAAAGTGAATACCCAAGGAGAGAATAATAGGGGTATGATCAGAGACACAGTGGGTGAGGAAGTTTGCTGCGGAATTTGGAAGGACACGAAGCCACAAGTCATTTATAAGCACCGTATCTAGCTTCCTACGAATAAGAGACCCATTATTATTATTTTTCCAAGTAAAAAACATTCATTTGAATTTCAAATCCTCAAGCATAAAGTCGCGAGTCAATAGTTCAAAATCTCCATAAAACCCGGCCACTTAGTTGTCGCCCATCCTTTTCAAGAGTAAACCAAAACGCATTGAAATCCTCAAGAACTACCCAAGGCTTATTTTGAGTGGTGGCTTGGTTCCTCAACCCGGCCCAAAGACCCATCCTAAATTGAATGTAATTCGAACCATAAATAAAAGTAGCAAAACAAACAATATCCTTACTAACCGATGCAAACTTACAATGAATGAGTTGGGTAGTATTCTCCACAACCGATAAATCCCAAACCAATGGATTCCATCCAATCAAAATATGTCCCCTAGAGGTACTATAACAATTATATATTCTATTCCAAGAAGGCCAAATAGCATTGCAAACTTCATCAACTTTATCAAGAGTAACTTTATTTTCAATAATGCCAAAACAAGAGATTTTATTATCAAATGGAATTTTTTTTTTTACCTCTATTTACTTTGAGGGATTGCTCAAACCCCTCATATTCCAACATGAGATTTGATACATCAAAAGGAAAGAATAGAAGCTTCGACCCCCTTACTTCCACTAGAATGATCTCTAATTTTAATGCTCTTTTTTGTCCTCCTTTGTTCGCGACATTGCAAGTTCTTCTTATTCCTTCAATCAAGTTCATTTACAATCTTGACCTTGTGACCCCAAAGGATTGGTGAACTAGATAATTCCCCTTCGTTGGACCTAAGTCCGACTAGCTCAAGCCTGGGTATAAAAGACCCCCCTCGGCTCAATCATCCGGATTGGCCATTTCATATCCTTGTTTGCATTGGTCTTCAATAAGTTACTTACATTCGAAGGATTAGAGCAGCTCCCTCTCAATGAGTTGCTCTCTTTGCAACAACTTCCATTTATAAGTTCCCCCTTTTTGAGATTTTCTTTTATGTCCCCCTCAAGTATTGAGAAAGGATTACAAGGTTTGGTAGATGTAGCTATGGTAGTCTTGGCTTGAGTTTGGGGTTTCACGGAGGCAAGGGTGGAGGTTTAGGTATTTGTTGGTTGTGGTAATGGTGGCCTTGTAGCCAGGGTTTGAGTGGTAGGTTTAGGTTGGAAGGGACCCAATTTTTTGGGAGGGTTTTTAGGATTTATTGGGATAGGGTTTTGGCTCGGATTGGTTAAGTTGGTTGAATTATTTTTGGGATAAGAGTGGTTTTGATGGTCAAAAACATTACAAAAACTATATTGCCTTGGATACCAAATATATTCAACCCGCACTTCAAACTCTTCTCCAAATTTGGTTTGGACTTTGAAAGAAAGAGGAAACTACTGCCAACCTTCATTTTAATGCACACCTTGCAAATTCAAGAATTTTTTTTCTGAGGATGTGATTTCATTAGCAAATAAAGGTACCCTAGTCTTACTCGCAATAGCACTCAGCCCCGAAGATGACCAATATATAGTTGGTATTCCAAAGAATTTAACTTAATTTGGAAATGTGCGAAACTCTTCCTTGCAAAAATCAAAATTCCTCTTCCAAGGCTTTAGAAAGAGTTGTTGCCCTAACACTATTCACAACCCGTTGTTTGGCACGTTTCCAACTCCTCCTTCCGTGGTAAAGCTAAAGAAACATAACCCCTTCCTATTGACTCGAACATCATTCAAACCAAACTTCCCCTACAAAGCTATGACTCATTGTTGAAGAATCTTCAAGGGTAATCTTCTATCAATAGAGTACCTTACCATTGTATTTTTCTATAGCTTTTCTCATTCTTTTGAGATTCCTTCACTAAGAGCAAGAAGCCCTTTCTCATTAATGAAAGGAATAACAAAATTCAAGGTCATTCTATAGGGTGTTTTAATGAGGTTGGTCTAAGAATATTTAGAAGACAATGGGCGGGGGTTTGGGTCAAATGGGGTTAAAGTGGGGCCGGGTTGGAGTGGCAAAGGGTTAGGGAATATGGGTATAAGTGCCGGTTGAGTTTATTTTGGTATATGACCAGGTATAGGTTGGGTGGGTAGAGGATATAAATTAGGTAAAACTTGAGGATTTGGGTTTCTGTCATTGGGTGGGGTAGAAGTTTGAGTATTGGGTGGGACCTAGGGTATAAGGATGCTGACTAGGAGAAGATTTGGATGGATAAATTCAAAGTTTGTGTTGACAAGGTTGGACCGGATAATTGGGGAGGAACTAATCAGGTTATGGGGGTTTCCAAAGAAGTAATGGCCCCAAGTTTAGGTTGAAAAGGTGTTATGTAGGCTTCATGTAAAGAGGGAAAAGCATGTTGATCTAGGCCCTAGCTGGGCTACGAAGAATAGTAAAAATAAAATAATAAATCTCAATTTTTATTCATCAATCAGTCTGCTCGAAAACAATTAAAGAAATCCTATACATAGGTCTCAAATGAATCACCTAATATTAAACTAAATCTTTCTAGAAAATGAAATAAATTAAACTAAATAAAATACTGACTTATTTGAATAAATAAATAAATTAAAATATCAAAATCTTTCTTCTTGATCTCTATTTGAGAGATATCAATCTCAAATAGATATAAGAGTAAAACCACAAAATAAAGCGATAGGAATACCCAAATAAGAATCTTAATGTCCAACGTAGAATCTAATCTAAAAAAATAATAGTCAATTTCCTAATCACAAAATTCTTTACAATCGATTCTCAAAAATAAAATTTATCTCACTAATTTCATGCTCTGAAAATTTTCAAAATATTCTCCAATATTTTAGTGAATTACTCAAAAAACTTATATTTTATGAGAAATATAAGAACCAAAATCATCTAAATTAAATCACCAAAGCAGCGCAATAATAAACAAACAAAGCTGCTCCGGCGCATATGGGGAGAGGTTTAAAACAAACCCTTTTAACACAAATTACTACAATGGTCCTTCTAGTTTATACCCATTTAACAAAAGTGCAACACCAATCCAATTTGCATAATAATTTTCCTTTTCCTTTCAAACAAGGATCCAAACTACAAAGTTGAACAAATAAGTTCTCTTATGCAGAGATATACCCAACACCTAAACAAACCAAATAAAAAGTTACAATGATGAAGAGAACTAGATAGTTCATGGCACTCACCTGTGTAGTTCATGTACAAGGATCCATCTTTATAAAAGCTTCGATCAAACACCATGAGGGTGCGATCAAACTCCGGCCCACTCGGTAAATTCAGCTTCGCTTCAAACCCCGGGTCCCTCACTATGTACGACCCGATCAGGCCCGCTAGGAGGTTGACACGTGTCAAGCCAAGAGCATGGTCGTGATACCATAGGCTACCTGCATGCTGCACATTGGGGTATGTGTAAGCTGGCTTGGCCCAGGCGGGCCCAGTCTCCCGGAACCCTGCAGTGAACCATGCCAGGGGGTTGCCATCACTCGCTGGCGGGTGTATACCACCGTGGAGGTGGACCACTGTCGGTACCCCGCCGGATTTGGGGACGGCAATGGAGATGGTCGGGTCCCACGGGAGGATGTGGGATTGGGGCAGGTGGTTTTCCCATGTGACGGTGGTTGGGGTCCCATGGAGGGTTTCAATGGTGGGGCCTGGAACAGTGGCGGCAGCGGCAGAGGTCCCATAGGCGAACACTGTGGTTGTCGGAAGGTCGCGATGGAATTTCTGTACACATGGTTAAATTTGGAGACTAGTTAATTTAGAATAAAATTTGCACCACCCTAGTTGAAGTAAAAATTGTGATTACAGTTATAAAAATGATGTGACAGTGATATTTAACAGCGAAAATATATTGTATTTACACAAATAAGGAAAAGGGTTGAAATTTTTATCCAATTCGGAGAGCTTTTTCATTTGCTTAGTTGTTCTCATTCATCTAATCGTAGGAGTCTTCCGAAAGATACAAAGGTTTCAGTTAAAGATGTGGCCAGACTCCACTTTAAGCAATAATTTACTGCTCTCTAAAAAAGTGAGTGGAAATTGAAAAAAAAAAAGTGAGTGGAAATATTGGGGATCGCTTTATTGCTTTATATTTTCTTTATAAAAAATAGAATCGCTTTACTGTTTATTGGTCCACCCTAGCTCTCAGTAATTATTAACCATAGGAATAGAAAATTCATATCTAGCTCGTTCAAAATAATAATAATAATAGTATTGAAAGTTTATATAAAAACAATGGTGAGTGGAAATTATGGGGATCGCTTTATTGCTTTATATTTTTTTAACACGTGCTAATAGTAATTTATGACCGTACAAATAGAATCGCTTTATTTGTTATTGGTCCATATGGATTCTCTGTAATGACTATCCATAGGAATAGAAAATTCATGTCTAGCTCCCGTTCTTTTAGGAGTATAAGACAATATTTTGTGCATTTGATTAAGCGATTGGAAGGCTTAATAAGAAATGCTTTTGAGTTGACTAATTAACATGCCAGTACCAATACATAGAAATTTTTTACAAGCAATTGTATATATGGGAAAGTGATGGATTTGATTGATTGAAAAAATTAAATAGTATATAATAGTCAATTACAAAAAATCAAAGTACATGGTAACCATTTGTAAATGGCCTATAATATATGCTTGTTATTTACCTTTTACCCTTTACAATTTTCTTTTGTCTCGCACGCATACAGTTACATGGTTCCCACCAACTTTCATACCGTAAATATTTACAATCTTAGGGCTCCAACATAGAAATTTGTTTGATCAAGCATGAACCGTAATAATAATTGTCCATACACATATAAGACGAAACATACATACCCATGTTGTTTGGTACATGCCAATAGTGAGCTGGCCAGAATTTGGTGAACCATCAGGGCCCGTTGTGTGGCCGTAGAGCTTAGGCATATCCGGCAACTCATCCACATACATATGCAACGAAGCCGCCACTTGCTCCAAGTCAGCTTCTGTAACTGGAGGAGGTTCGCCATGGGACCCACCGAAATGTACGACGAAGATAACAAGAATGACCAAGCACAAACCTATCTCCATGTCCCCGTCTCTTAATATTTCTTAAAAAAAAAATAATAATAATAACCATGTCTATAAGTTTTCAATGAAGCAATCATAAATATCTTTCAAATAAATGAACATTTGAACATTATCATTAACAAAACGGCTTCAAAGTTGCAAGAAAAAAATTGAACGACTAATCATAAAAATTTGTTAAAACATATGGACAAACAAGTAGTGATGTAGAAATAAAAAAATTTATGTTCCTTAGAAAAAAAAAATTTCACAACATACATAGCTCTTGCTTATCAAACTTACCTTTTCTTTTCTTTTTTTAAGATAAGAGAGTAAGCTAATTATGATAGGAAAACTAGATCAATGGTCGTGTGGCAAGCACAGGCCGGGTGATGAAATGGCATTCCAACTCATCCTATAAATACTAATTTCAAAACCAGATGCTACCGGAACCAATCCACCATTCTTTTTTATATTATATGTTAACCCTTAGGATGTGACAGGTGCCGGATGTGACATGTGCCCATAGAAAGTCCATATACGCATTGTTTTTTCTTTTGGAACTAAAAGGTTTTATATGAATTAATTAATAAAGATATATGCAATAGTATATGAGTAATAATATACTTATTGTAAGGCAATAAACTATGGGGATCAGAATTGTAATAAACTGAAAGTAAAAAGAAAAATTAATTATCTTTCATTTCCCTTCTGTTTAATCTCACAATTAACTCTTTTCATATTACGTTGACAGAGGAAAAAGAAGGGAGAAGAGGGGAAAACTCTTCCACATAATAACCACTCGATCCGAGATGAGAAACAACCACCGAAGCAAACAAGTCACAGATTCTCAGCATCCTTGTTATTTTGAGATAAATTTTAACCCTCAATTCTTCAGGTTCATCTATCTCAATTTCAAACCCTAATAAGTGAATATGAGTTATAATTGATTGATTAACTCTTAAATCGTTATTGTAATGAAATCTCTTGTCAAGTTTGTAGGTTTTGTGTGTTAGGTTGGTGTGCTTGTGTAGTGTGGGTTAGGGTTGATCCCGATTTTTTGAGGGGAAATTAATTGTTGTAGCATAAGGTTCGTGGTGGATGGTATAATACAATTATATTGAAAACCCATCAAAATTTCTGTAGATGCGGGCTATGAATTCTGTGTTAAATTGTAGGAGTTTGTTGTTTTACAAAACCGTGTTTCGCCTATTGGTGTTTTTGCTATACTTAGGTAACCGTTCAAATAGTGGCTTAGGACTGTTCGAAAGGTGGGACCGTTGGAATAGTGTGATTGACCCATTCGAACGGTACCACAATTAGAACTATAATATTAGGCCGCTCGAATGGCCCTACAGAATGGTTAGAATTACAATTGTTTAAGATGAAATAAGTAATAACATATTTATGTTTAACTCTAATTAGACAATAGAAATGGTTGTTATTGAACACTATGTGGTTGGGTAATTATGGGACTAAATGATTAATAAGTTGACGTAACTGAACGATAAATTATTTGCATACCTTGCATGTTGGATTAAGTGTGGGCATGACTGTGATAAAGTTAGGAAGTCAGATTGTATATTCCAATTTCCTATGATGTATGCATTTATGGTTGTTGGCACTTGGAGGAATGTATATTCCACGGCGATCATGACACGTGGAGGAACGTATATTTTACAGTGGTTATGACACACAAAGGAACGTATATTTCATGGTAGTTATGGCACACGGAGTCTGTGTTGGCCTTATGAGTACTCAATGTCTTGACCCACAGAGTCCTTGGTAGTCATTGGCATCAGAAACATATTTTCAAATGGCTGGTAGGGTGCGTGTAACGTCCAGGAAATTTTGAGTAAAATTTTCCTTTTAAATAAATAATAATATTATTTATTTAGTGTGAATGTGTTGCATTAGTATAAAATGTATCATAAGAGTTGATTACGAGGCGTTAGTGTTGTTGTATTGATTACGAGATGTTAATGTTGTTGCGTTGATTACGAGGTATTGTATATTACGTTGCTAGCATATACATTATAGTATGAAGTAATATGTGATTATAGAAGTAAGGCAATGTGTTGATTTATGATGACATTTGTATTATAGTATAATTACGAGATGTAGTGTCGTAGCGAGGCTTAATGTGTGCGTGTTAGTACTCAGATATCGTGTCGTGTATTGTAGAGAAGTAGAACAGTATTGTGAAGTGGTTAGAAGACTCGAGAGTTAGATTATGCGAAGTGTAGAAGAGTTAATGTGGTGTTGTGTCAGAGTTTGCCGGAAGACACGTAAAGTAGCGTAAAATGAGATTCGAGCATCCAACGATAATCCGAAGGTGGGAGAACACTTCTATTAATGTCCAGGAGTGATTGGGGATATTTCTGCAGTCTTCATCCCAAGGTGTTTGGACCAAAAATTTCAGTGGCTCCGATCGATCCAAGTGCTCTAGAGGCTTTTTATCAAATTTCGAATAGCGTGAGAATTATACTATTCACTATCCCATTTTACTCCCAATTCTAAAAATTGAGAGAGAGGGAGAGACAGGTCCGAAATTTTTGAAGAAGAAGGGGCCGTATCATCTAATTCCCGATCCAAAAACCAAGGCTAGAAATACGATCACCGAAGTGTGGAGAGTATTTTTAGGTAAGTCTTGAACCTCATCTTGCTAGTTGATATTACCTTATTTTCCATACCTCGTAGGTATGTAAAATTAAAGTCGATTTTCCTTATTCTCGTGCTTAGTAGACTACTTTTGATTGTAGGCTCGAGTTGATTTAAATTCGATACATAGATCGAACCTAGGGTTGAAGAAGAAGGTGAATTGGGGCGATTTGACCATTTGCTCTTGGAGTAGTTTAAGCATTGTGTAAGGTACGAATAGACTACAGAATAATAATATAAGCATGAGTCTGTGTGTGTACCTCTATAGATAGATGACGTGTTGGTTTCATAGAGATGTATGAGTAGAAATTTTAATTTACTAATTATATAACTAAATGGTTTTAAATGAGTATGTGTTGGTATTGATAATAAATGAACATGGATTATGCATCATTTATTCATGAGGGACGTTGTATCATTATTATTTAAGCAAGGTGTCATTTTGATGAAAATGAAATTTTCGAAAATGTAAAGTGTTAAATATGTTGAAAGTGTTGAAAAGGGTTGATGTTGAAAATGTGTTGGAGCAACGAAGCTCAAGCGTTGATGAATTTAAAGTATTGTTGATTTAAAATTAAGGTTTTTAAAGTGTTGGTTATGAAAACGTGTGAGTTGAATTCATGGAAAAATTGCGTCATTTTCGATTTTTTTTCCGGAAAAGTGTCGCCTTAGATGTGTTGAAAGCAAATAAAGGGCCTCATGCCCTACTGTGAAAGTCAGAAAACCTGATAAGGGATTTTTATCTATAATTGCATCCCACGAGGAGGGAGGATTATAAAATGTGTTGAGACACTAGTTCCCATCTTCATGTGTCGTATTGTTTTGGCATTGGTATTGGTGTTGGTGTTGATATTGGTTTACAGTCGTGTCCCACGAGAAGGTAGGATTATAGTTTGTGTTGATACATTAGTTCCCGCTTATGTGTTGGTATTAGTGTGGGTGTTGCGGGCGGTGTCGAGTTGCATTACATAGACATTGCATTGCATACACTATTACCTGTTGCATTTATACATATTGACACAGCATAGCATCCTATGAGGTTTTGGTCAATTCTTATCTTGGATTCGAAAGAAAAAGCAATTAAGGGGCATTCCATTTGATTGGTTAAGGTAATGTGGAAACACCATCGTAGTAAGGAGGCTACTTGGGAATGTGAGGAGGATATTCGAGCAAAGTATCTGCAGCTATTTACTGATATGGGTATGTCTTTGCATTTTTGTTGTGTATACTAATTTCGATGACGAAATGTCCTAGCAGGGAGAGGATGTAACGTCCTAGATATAAATATAAGTTTTCGCTTTAATAAATGTTGTTGCTTATTCTCGTTGCATGCATTCGTATTCGTTGCATATCATATATAGCCGTCTACCTCATTGTTTTCTATGTTTGAAGTATTGAAATGCATTTTGGGGGTGAAAATGTCAACTGATAACATATATCTGTCAACAGGTTTGTTGAAAAAATAGTAGTGGAAGATTACCCTCCTCTGCAGTCTGGGAGGAATGTTGGTGGCAGTGATGGAGCCATTGGGGGAAAGAACTTGGCCAGTTTGGGGGGATATTATTTGTCTCATGAATAATCCGTTGCTTGGGGTGGTATCTCGGGCATCGCACTTGGGGAGAAGGCTTTGATCACCTTGTGATCTTAACATCTCAATGGTTCAAGAAAAATGGAGGGCTTCGTGAATTTGAATGCTATGTCGAATAATAAGTTCCTATAGTTGGTGCCCATTAAAAAGTAGATGACCAGAGAAAGAGAGGTCACTTGCGTCCGATGTGCATTGGATAGGATTCATGTTGTGTAGATAATATGTCGAGGATTAGAGGTTGATCAAATTCTTGCGGTTGTCCGGGGTTGAGGTTATGATCCCAAGGTGAACTGCTCCGTGGCTCCGTATGGTATCTAATAACGCAGGCAGGGGGAGACTCCGATACTTAAGCAAGTACTGGAAGTCAAAGTGTAAAGTGGAATGTACTATAAGCCATACCAATTAAATGTAAAGAGAGAAAGTGTATCATTTTTGAGTTGACAAGTGACAAACATTTATAGTATACTGTAATAACTAACCGTGTGGACAACTGTCAAAAAATTAAAATATTAATTCTTGAATTCTTTCCTTATTCAAGCACATAACCAAGTGATTGGAAATTTGCACTGTTAATCCCCACAGTACATAGTTTTCATTATTGATTAAAACACTAACAAATTCTAACCTTTTTTTGAGGGTACTGACTACATTACTATCATTGTTATTCAAGTTGATCTTTTGATTTAGCATATTTAGCTCAAATTAATTTTAGTCATAGGTACTATAAAAAGAAAGTATGAGCAATAACTTTTTGGAGAGTATTAACCCATTTTTTTTTTTTTTTTTTTGATAATAAAGAGTATTAACTAACATAGTTTAATAATATACACACGAAGCAATGCTATGGATGATGCGTATGCATAAGCTGTGATATCAACCGTCCATCTGAATCATGTGGCGAAAATTGTGATAACACAACCCCATAGACGATATTAACAAAGTCATATTTTGTTACTTTACCATAAAAGTACGAGTTCGATGAAAAATGTGATATGGAAATTATTTTATTAGATCCTCTAAGTTAAGAAGCTTTTGTTTCAGATTGTAAAAGCTATCATGAGAAAACAAATACAAGTATGGGAATCATAGGCGTTCGATTAAATATAAAATTGAAAGAAAAAAGCTATTAGGAAGGAAAACAAAAGCAAAATGAATTTTTAATAAAACCTTTTATTATTTATTTTAAAATAAATTTTATTTATTATATTTATCGAATAAAATAGACACACACACACATATCTAATACTATATATTTTACTTATTACGAGTAGTCCGTGAGCCTAACGAGCCGAACTACTTTATGCTCAAGCTCGGTTCACTAATACTATCGAGCTCAAAATTGAGCTCGAGCTTGGCTCATTTACTCTCGAGCCGAACTCGAGCTGAGCATTTATCAAGTTGAGCTCGAACAGTTTGCGGGGCATTACAAGCAGTACTCATTGCTCTATAAATAGAGATTCTGGGTAAGGCCAAGGTACCAGCATAACTACTCATAATCTCTAAATTTTCACTGCAGCTTTTCAGGCTTGATATGGCTTCTAAAATTTATACCCTTGCGACAGATCAGGGGTTTCTGTCCTCGGAATTTTATGTACCTCCTCAAAGCCATTCCTCAAGGGTAGTTATGCCTATTGATCATTTCCGATACAAAAAACCTGTGAGGTGTATGAATTCTTTTACAACTCACGATAGCATCATTTTTGATCAAAATATTGGGAGGCGTTCGGCAGATTACCAGCCTACCATATGGAAACATGAGTTTATACAATCAATTGAAAGCAATTATGTGGTATGCACAGTAATTAGAAGAAAAATGTTCTTATTTTCATATTTTTCTTTTTCAGGAATTGGATTATCATTATGTATATTATTTCTAGGAGATTATCATTTGTTTAAAGCATTTGCATCAGATTCTCTCAACATATTTCCTAAAATATAGAACAAATATATTTTATCTCTATTTTACATATTTTTTTTTTATTACCAGCATCAGATTATCTATCATATTCTCTATTATATTAAAATATTATTATTATTCGCCATTTCTTACTTAAAATTTCACATATACCAATACAAATAATTTTGAACAATATTTTATTCTATTTTCTATTAATAAAAATATTAAGTTAAGAATTTTAATTTTAAATTTAATTAATCAATTTTTTACGTAAATGAGAAAGATGTGAAAAAAAAAAAATCCTCACTTAAGAAAAGGGAAGAGATAAGGGAAGAGAATTGAGGAGAGCGAAGAAAAATATAAAAGAATTTTATAAAAATTTATTATATAAATGAGAAAATATAATGGCTTAATAAAAATTATTATTCATTAACATTAAATCTTAAATTTTTATATACAAAATTAAAATTTGCTTTCTAATCATCATGATCCAAGTCTTAAAATCCTAATAAGTTGGGATCGGCTAAATGAACAATAGTAAGATGTCACGTTGATCATTAACACAAATTTGTAGACTTTACTCGTTTCTATCCAAGGTAGCTTACTTATCTATTCCTACCATGCGCATATTATTCTCCATCACTTTAATCTATATATTTAGAGGTTTACCTCTATCTCTCCCTATTGTTCTTACATCAAAACTATCACACTTTCTAACTAATCCATTGATAGATCTTGTGCTTATAAGCCGAAACTATCTTAAAAGACTTTCTCTCATCTTACCTTCAATTGGAGCCGCTCCTAGCCTTTTGAATCTTTTCATTTCTAATTCTATTTTCCCTTACTATTCTTGCACATATATCCCAACTTACGTATATTTTCTACTCTCATTTTATGTTTATCCTGTTTCCTGTTAGTCCAATACTCAGTTCCACACAATAAAATTGATCTTACAGTGCAAAGTTACAGAAATTTCGAGTGAATTTTTCACATTTTCATTTAATAAATAATATCGTTAATGTGTTGACATTATAATTTATTAAATGCAATAATTGGGTGTGTTGCACAATGCATATAATTGGTGATTGTATGTTGCATTATGTATAAATAAATAAGTATTGTATTT
>MKEJ01015767.1:0-10869 GCA_001753735.1 Embelia ribes
AAAGTTTCCCTTTCTTCCTGAAATACATAATACCCTTCATAGGAGAAATTTGCAAGAATATATCATCTTCAACCTTGAATTCTAAAGGTCGCCTCCAAATATCCACCTAACTCTTATAACAACTACGTGTTGTCTCTAAGTACTATTTTATCAGTTGTACATTTTGGGTTATTTCCCGACTAAATCCGGTCCCAATAATCACTATCACCGACCTCCGCCAAACAAATAGGAGAGCGACAAGGTCTCCCACATAAGGCCTCGAAAGGGGCCATTTCAATAGTCATATGATAACTATTGTTATAAGCGAACTTGATCAAACTAAGGTGATTCTCCCATTGTCCTCTGAAATCAAGGACACATACCCGGAGTATGTCATCGAGAGTTTGAATAGTATGCTCTGATTGTCAGTTTATCTATGGATGAAAAGTTGTACTCAACAAAAGTTTTGTCCTCAAAGATTCTTGAAGACCTGACCAATAAAGTGAAATAAAATGGGAATCTCAGTCCGAAACAATCGATACCGGAACCCCATGCCATTGAACAATTTCATCGATGTATAACTGATAGAGTCTTTTAACTAAATCAGTCATACGAATTGGAAGGAAATATGCAAATTTCATCAAACGATCCACGATAACCTATATGGTGTCATTTTCTCACCTCGACTTTGGCAAATCTACAACAAAGTCCATTATTATCCGTTCCCATTTCTACTCAGGAACCGGCAATGATTGAAGCAATCTCCCTAGATCCTTGTGCTCAACCTTTACTTGTTGACAAGTAAGGCATCATGCTATGAATTTGGCCACATCTTTCTTCATCATGATACATTTTTGTGCCACCGGAGTG
Source organism: Embelia ribes (assembly GCA_001753735.1). NCBI lineage: Eukaryota > Viridiplantae > Streptophyta > Magnoliopsida > Ericales > Primulaceae > Embelia > Embelia ribes. The sequence goes on from MKEJ01015767.1 coordinate 850, forward strand.
CACAGTCAAATGAGAATGATGAGATTCTCACAGAACCTTATAACGAATAGAATTAAGCATGAATAGGAAATTTTGAAACCACAAACCTCCATCCTCCAAAAGAGTCCATTTGTCAAGACCAGGGTTACTATGGATACGAACTCGATAGGCATCCAATTTATCATCAACATGTTGTACCTCAATCACACGTGTAATTAAGGTGGGTTGAGCTATGATAACAAATAAGGTAGCTTGACCCTCTGCCTCTATGCATTCCAACATGAACTCATTCAATACCAGTAGCATCTCCCACTCATCTACCGCAAGGCAAGCAATAGTACACCGAGTCTTGCCACTCAATGAATCCACTACGACATTTGCCTTCCAGGGATTATATTCGAGATCAAAATATATCATTCAAGATACTTCATCCACCTTCTTTGCCTCATGTTCAAGTCCCATTGAGTGAATATGTATTTCAAGGACTTGTAATCCGAATACACTTCAAATTTCTCCCTGTACAAATATTGTCGCTAACTCTTTAATGCGAACACCCAAACACTAAGTCTTGTATCGGGTAATTTTTCTCACAAATCTTCAACTGCCTTGAAGCATAAGCAAGTGCTTTTCTAATCTACATCAATACACAACCTAGGCCCTTCTTAGATGCATTACAATACACCGAATACCCGAGTTCCCGCTTCAGAATAATCAGAATTGGAGCTGATGTTAGTAACTCCTTTAAACGGAGAAATGATTCCTCATATTTAGGACTCCATTCAAACTTGATACCTTTTCGAGGAGCTTTATCAAAGGAACAACTAAATAAGAGAAATTATGCAATAAATAACAATAGTAGCCTGCAAGGTCTAATAAGCTTCGAATCTCGAAAAGAGATTTCGGTCGTTCCCAATTGGTAATGACCTCAACCTTAGATGGATTCACCGAAATACCACCATCCGATACAACATGACCAATGAAACATACTTCCTATAGCCAGAAATTACACTTAGAAAACTTGGCGTAAAGCCTATATGCTCAAAGTGTCGATAATACAATACAAAGATGTTCACGATGAACTTCCTCCGATTGCAAATAGATGAGTATGTCATCGATGGACACTACTACGAAACGATTGAAATATTGATGGAAGACAAGATTCATTAGGTCCATAAATGTCGTGGGGTATTAGTGAGACCGAAGGGCATCGTAAGAAACTCAAAATGCCTGTAATGAGTACGAAAAGTTGTATTCTTAATATCTGCCTCCTGAACTCTGAGTTGATGATACCCCGAATGTAAATCGATCTTGGAGAAAAATCTCAAATGTCGAAGTTGATCGAAGAGGTCATCAATCCTAAGTAACAGATACTTGTTCTTGATAGTTGCCTTATTCAACTTTCAGTAATCAATGTACATCCGTATTGACCTGTCTTTCTTGGTACAAATAATGTCAGATCTCCCTATGGTGATGAACTTGGCCTAATGAATCCCTTCGACTTCAAGTCATTGATTTGTACCCACAACTCCTCCATTTCTTTTGGGGCCAAATGATACGTGCCATTGAAATAGGCTTAGTACTGAGAATTAGATCAATCTTAAACTCCACCTCTCATAAAGGAGGGAGTCCACTAAAATCATTTGGTAACACATCGAGAAAGTCACAAATGGCAAGGGGTACTCTACTTCTGAATGTAATTCCTCTAAAAATGAAAGACTAGCTAATATAAAGGATAGATTAGTTTGAGTACAACGAGTATTAGGAAAATTCGATATAATTTGGCCCTTGATATACCATCGAAACACCCTGTGAAGTTTGCATAGAGACATGCCTATGCTCGTAATCAAATATAGCATGATAGCATGATAACATTTCTATACCGATTATAACATCAAACCCCAATATATCAAAAATAATGAAATCATATTAAAAAATATGATCTGCGATAGATAACTTGCACCCTTGACCGATACTATCCATATAAATAATATCTCTCCCCGAAGTATCAACGAAAATGGGCTCCTCCAAGTGAGTAATAGACAAATCTAGTATTTTAACAAATCTAGATGCAATAAAAGAATGAGATGCACCCGTGCCAAATAATGTATGTGCCCAAATAGTAAAATATCTCAAACAACCGAAGGCTCAGCTACCTTCAGTGCATGAGGCATGGCATAAGCATGAGTTTGGAAAGACTGGCTCTACTGGAATCCCTCATGAATAGTACTGCCCTAATAACCTCCACGAAATCACTGATGCCTTAACGAGCAGATAACGAAGAGCAGTGTGAGATGGCCATGAAGCTACCCACCAAGATGAATACTGTTGTTGGCTATGGGTGCCAACTGGAGTAGGAAAGCTTTCCGAACATCTCTTCTACATATGACCCTTATTGTTGTACCTGCGACAAAAGGCTTATGAGTATAATGCCTGAACATGTCTCTCAATGCCACAAAGGTGACATGTAGGGGAATGGCTCAATCACGAACAAGATGGCCCTAAGGGCAGCAATTGTAACACCCACTATATCGAATGTAAGCCCTAAAGCTGAAATATGACCCGACTGAAGTCTCCCCTGAGAAGATGAAGAAGAAAAGGCCTCTTGATACCTCTTCCTCTTATTACTACTTCTACTCTACCTAATACTTCCGCTAGAACTCCCACAATAGGATTCCCAAACCATTCCCCGATACTTACATTGATTGTGCCCCAGAAGATTTCCTCGATGATCGAATAGGATGGGAAGCATACTTCTGTTGCTACTTGTTGATAAGGCTATACTCGACCTCCAAGCCGCATCTATACAACACTTATAGGTCTCGTGCAAGCCCTCTATAACTTGAGTTTAGATAGAGGGTTGTAAATCATTCTTGAATCGACGACACTTCAATTTCTCCGTCACCATTAACTCTTATGCGTATCTAGAAAGCTCGATGAAAAGAATTTGGTAATCTTGAATACTCGAGTTCTTTTGCACCAAGTTCTTGAACTCTTCCCTCTTCCGTGCCCGCCACATATTGGGAAAGAACTTATCGAGGAATAGTTCAAGAAAGGTCGCCCAAATGCTACCCTTAAATCTCCCGACATCCTCTTAGCTCTTCTACCAATGAACCACTTTCCCTTGAAGATAGAATGGTGTGGTAGCCATCCTTAGATTATCATCGACCATTTGAGAAGTCTTGAATTTCTCTCTACGTTGGTGACCCACTCCTCGTCAATATAGATTCATTTTCATCCTGATAGGTAGGCGGATCTATCATGCAAAACTGCCTCTGTGCCAATAAAATACGAATCTCCCCACTCTCCCTCGGGTTCCATGCCATCCTCATAAAGAGTTTGTCCAATACCCAAATTAAGTTGGACGATTTTAGAGATTGAAAGCATCCCACATTTCTATACCCGAACCTTAGTGCGAAATTTACTTGAGTGTTTTCACCCACTTTGGGTTAAGGGAGAGTACGAGGCAGAATTTGGGCTCGAGGTCCGAAAGCCTCTCTACCAAGTACCTCCATATTCTCCTCATTCGAAGTCTCCTCTAGACTCGAAATATTCTTTTCATCTCCGACATCTTCTATAATGTGAGCATGAGTATGCATGGGGCATGTTTCGTCCTCATTAGGAGCATTGGTCTTCCTCCACCACCACTAGTTCTTCTACGATTTTTTCGACCTCCTCTATGACATCTTCCTTTAGCCATCATCATCACATGATTAAGAAGAAATCCCGAAAGAAGTAAGCCACATTTGCATATGGAAAGAATGGAAGAATGTAATGTATTTAGCTTACAACTCAATATAATTAAACATGTAATGAGTAAATACTACGAAAACATTACGACTTGCTTACTCGCTCACGATCCGACTTTAAACCCTACCCGCAAGCCACAAAGGTTTATAGAACCTGGTTAACTCTGATACCAACTTGTCAAACCCTGAATTTCCCATAAAAACCTAGGGTCGTGAAATTGTAACAAAAGAACATAAATAAACTTGAAAGTAATAAATAACGATAATAAATATGAAAATAGGTACGTAAGCCATTTGTATTCCCACGATCCCTATATACAACAAAGTTGGATATATGTACACCCTCCAAAATAATAACTACAATACATATGATAGCAACTGCAGTCCACCTTTAAAATACATATACATACGTAGTGGAAAATGAAATAAAAGTAGGAAGGCCAGTGCCAACACTGCACAAAATAAAAAGTAGGAAGGCCAGCGCCAATATTACATAAAAGAATTTCAAGCTAAATGCTTGATAAAATAAATGTACATAATCGACCTTGCTATAACATCCAACTGCCAAAAATATACATGTACAAATAGTCTACGACTACAAAATAAAACTATGCCATCTTCAAATCCATACCATACATGCTCGTCTCTAGCCTTCAAACTTGTATACAATATAATATTGATATAGGGAAAGGAGAAAAGTAAATGGGTTAGATGGCTAATCAACAATGATATATGAGACTATGGGGTCTCGATAAATATATACATGCTAGGACGAAAATAAAGTATGAACATACTTTGTATAAGTAATGACTTATACTAATCCAAGATAATCATGTAAGGTGAACATGAATAAGCTACAAATACCATGAGTGTAAATATGTATGCTCATGTATAATAATGAGTGCAGTGACTAACGAATGTTACAACCACGACTCGACTACAAAGGCAACGATGACTAAAAGTGGGACTAGTATCTCTACGAGTTCTCAAAAATTGCTAAGATCCGCCACCAAATATGATGCAACCTAACCTTTATTGGTCCGCCATTAAGTGTGACGTGAGTAATGGATATATCCTAAATCTGGTTTTCCGTCTTTCACAGTGAGATTGTATGACCTCAATTGCTTTATACGAATTTATAAAGTCGATATTTTGTGTCCCTAAAAGAAATAGAAAATGACTCAATTTCTTATTTATGCAATGCCACAATAAAATACCATGAAACAACGAATTCAACATATTAATGCCTTTCGGATTCTATGAATGGCCATGCCTTTATTCTACGATAGGGGTGCCTTTATAACCTCCAAACTATGAAAAACCATGAATAGAACAACTATATTGTTCTATGTAATTTTATCATGAAAGGTTTATGAATATCAAGTATGCCCCCGACTACAATTCAACGAATGCGGATCATGATATGATAAGTGTAAGTCATATAATCATGCTACGATATGCTCCACGATAATAATGTTAATGATATATTATTAATACTACGAAAAAACCACGATATCTTGATATAATGAATGAAATCATATATCAATGCCACGATACTTACTACGATATGAATTATGATATTATTGGGTAACAATATATATCAAATGCCACGATAATAATCTTCAATCCTATTATATGCTACTATTGGAAAATAATACATATAATGCCACAAATATTCATGCGACAATATTATGGTATATATTTGTGCAATTCAATGTTACAATATACTACAAAAATTATTCATTGAAACCACATCATAATATTGTCTACAAATATAAGCCTATAAAAATATGTACGGATATGAACTGACATACCCATAATCTCGATATATAATTACTATTTTCAATCTACCCATACCTATGAAACCTTCTATAAGTCTCCGAATGAGCCGAGCAAGTTCCCCCCAAAAGTCCTCTTCTTATACCTCGGGAATGATCTAGTTACGGATCTTGAATGATCCGAACCTAGACATAAAGATGATCCACAAGGCATTAGGAAGAAGGTAGACTATTTTATTTTCACGAGTCTTAATGACATGGAAAATAAGAAAAAAACCAACAAATCATAATCCCCGACTATGATATGCATATGTGATTACGAATGCATACGACATCTATGAATGCAATGAAACAACGATTACAAATGCAATGACGAATATAAATACTATCATTAAGGATAATTAATAATATTATTTAATTGAATTTCTGGGACATTACACCAAAGAAAAGGAAAGTTGGAGCCTAAATTGGAAGGCCCATATGTGATCGAAAAAGTTTATTCAAATGGGGCTTATATGTTGATCACAATGGATTGTGATATAATCATTCCACCAACTAATACACAATTCTTAAAGAAGTACTATCCATAAATAAAGCAAGAAACCCACCAATGGTGCAACATATGACTAAACTGCTAAAGCACCTTACCAATGTCTAAGGTGATAAATAATGGATACTCCTGGGCCGCAAGAGTATAAACTATTTATGGCCAATAAAATATATATATTCCTGGCCCGTAAGGGTATAAATTACGTATGGTAAAAAAAATGCGTCTACAAGAGGAAAAGGCTTATGAATTGTAAAAATCCAAGCTAGACATGATTTTAAAAAATAATATTTTATTTTGGTGCCACTATTATGGATAAATGCATAGTCTTCTTACTTCTACTTTAAAAAGGTACTAAATGAAAACAAGACAGCTCGTTAAATAGTTAGTTCCGCCCTAATTCTCAAAAGATCCTGTATTAAAGCCTCGTGATTCTTGGGTATCTTCTTTTGGTACTCTAAATTTTTATAAATACATGGAGGGCTTTCCCACCATCGAAATATTTGACGAAGGCTAGTCAATATGGCTAGAAAGTGAAGTATATGATTTCTTACTTGAAGATAGGTCACCTTCGAGACTTTTAAATGCATCTTCGGCTTTTAAAATTTCCTCAGTAAGAGATGCAACTCGAGCTTTTATTTCACCTTTTGAGCTTTGGGTCGTGATAAGAGTATTGGAGATGTCCTTGAAATAACGCTTTTTTTTTCCTCTCATATTCGGACAAAAGATTCTCCATTGAAGATGGTGCACTAATCCTTTACATTTGAAACATGGGTGTGATAAGAGTTTGAATCTCTCATACAAAGGAGAAAAATACAAGTGAAGATTTTTAAATGTTGCAAAAATACCATTTGCTATGAGGATCATGCTTTCAAGCTCAAATTCAGGCAATGATCGCAATGAACACGTTAGTCTTCTCTGCATTAACAATGCTCCTTGGTTAATAGAAATAGTGGGTATGGATGTTTCAGGTTACACGAGCCTCAGAAAAAGATTATTCAGTTTATTATCGATAGGAGAACTTGCAAAAAAGATTGTGTGAAAAAAAAAATAGTATAAAAAGTCTACTTGGGTTGGTAGGCACTAGTGTAAGAGAATGTACCATTGCAACGATTGGTGGAAGTTCTTTCAACTAGGGTTGTTTCGATCATAGAATCCGCGGCCTCAAGATTTCCATCCTTTCTCGCTCCAGAAGGTTGATCAATCCATTCAGGATATGGAGTTTGGGAAACTGACTTAGACCAAACTCCTTCCCAACTTGTGTGGTCTACTTACAAGTATATCAAAAGAGTTATTTTGTGTGTTAATACATATATATGTATATATATAGTGAAAATAATAGCAACAAAATACTTACCTTTAAAGGTGGAAAAGTGAAAAGTCATGGTACATGGTTGAGCAGGAAACACAAGTGGATAGTCAATTATATGGCTAGGAGATTGGTCGCAAGGGGTTATAATCCTCATAATCATCAAATTCCTCATCATCATCAATCGCCCAAGGTTTTGTCCTATTTGAGACTTGAGTAACGATTGCTTGGTCTCATTTTCTCATAGATTGTCTTGGATATTTTGACTTCCCTTTAACAAAAGGCTTTCTCACTTTAATAGGAGAGTTGGATTCGGAGATTTCATCTCGGGTTCCTTTCCATGGAGGTTTGAGAACATTAGGGGGTACAAACATACTATAGGATGCTATAGGAAGAAGCCACCCACCAATTTCCATAAAGTTTAGTGACATAAGGATACTCACAGGACAATTCAAATGTTACTTCCGTATTATTGTATGTCATCTCACACCAATAATGATAAAATTCTTTATAATCTAGAGGCTTACATAAAGCCACATCAAGGGCCTTTAGACATGATTGACATAATTCAAACTGTCACACAAAATGGGAGGGCTTATATGGTTTAGTCTCACAAAAGCGCCAACTTTAGAGTTAATACATTGGTATGTAAGGAAATCAAGTAATTTTGAAGATATCCACTAATATTGTCTTATCTAAAAGAATTCCAGAAGGTTCATCATCACGCTTAAAAGCTATGAACTTGAATTCACCCGATTGCGAAAAGAGACAACCTATAATATCCGAGCATTGGATGGATGTTTGGTTACCTATGTATCCAAGGTAAGGTGCAAATGGTTGTGTGAAGCTAAAATCTAGCTTTAGTTTTCTAGGATCATTATGAGCATAAGTTATCGGGAAGTAACAAGAAATCTACCTGGAAAGATATTGAAAAGGTCCAACGGTAGTTTTCTTACCAGGAACAATAAAAGTAGAGATCATATTAAAGCATTCATAAAGACGAGCAAGAACAGGTACAACAAGGTTGAACATTTCACCTTTCGCCATCTTGCTTGCCATAACATAGGNNGAAGCCAGCAAGATAAACTATTGATGGTACGCCACATTTCCATTGGTAAATTTTAGAAGATTTGAGTTTGACAAAAAGGTAAGCCAAGTCTATTGGCCTTTTTCTTTTCAAATAAGTATGAATGTGAAATAGACGAAGACATATTTTAAAAGCATCTTAGCACAAAGAACTTCATTAAATGGAACATATTCATCGTAAAATCCTCCTAAAATTGGTAGGCCACTGATGCGATAGAAATCCCATAGACAAAATCCAAGTTGGAATAAGGAGATCAACACTCCAAAAAGGCTTTAAATAGAGTTCCATTATTGGAATAAAAGAATTGCGATATGTAAATTGCCTCATAGATGCTAGCTTGCTTTAAGAATGATGAGAAGTTTTGGAGCACATCTTTTACCTAGAAAGACCATATGTCACTAACAAAAAATGTGGAGCATTGCTGAATGTTGAAAGAATGATCCCAGGCCAAATGGTTGCTTTTCATTCTCCTTAAAATATGATCAAAATCAGCTCGCACTTGGCTCTTACAAGTTGGATTAAATATGGCAATAGGTGATGCTTGTCTTATATATTTAAGAGACCTATTCTCAACAATTTCACAGCGTTCACCCTTAAAAATTTGAACCGGATTCTCAGTAAAAAATGGAACATATGGGTTAGAACCAACTAACTCGTATATGGATGGATGCCTAATTATTCTTGAACCTGATTTGTCTAAATGATCATTCTGGTGGAAACGGAGGCTCTGTATGACCTTTGGTACTTCTATCAGTACACCTAAAAAAAATTAAAATTAGAATTTACAAGTATAAGGCAAAATTATTGAGCCTTAGAAAAGAGATAAGGAAAGTCCTCCTTGAGCTCTGAATGCTCATAATATCCAGAAAAAAGAAGAAGAAGAAGAAGAAGAAGAAGAAGAAGAAGAAGAAGAAGAAGAAGAAGAAGAAGAAAACTTTTCGAGCTCGAAAGATCCGGAAAAAAAAAATCCTTCTGATCTCAAACGCTCAAAAGATCCTAGAAAGAAAAATCTCTTCAAGCTCGAAAACTCTCATAAATCCTAAGAGAGAAAAATTTCTTTGAGAGCTGAGAGAGAAAATTCTCTCCGAGCTCGAAAGCTTAAAAGACGGGGAAAAAAATCCTTTAAGCTCTAATGCTCAAAACCTAAAGTAGATATTCTCATAAATCCGAAGAAAGAAAATTTTTCTCCGAGTCTATGAATGCTTGATAAACCTAAAAGAGACAATGAATACTTTATAAACCCAAAAGAGCTTATGAACGCTCGATAAATCCAAAAGAGCATATGAACGCTCAATAAACCCAAGAAAAAAAATTTCTCCGAGCATATGAAGCTCGATAAACCCAAAAGAGATTATGAATGCTCAATAAATCCAAGAGCAAAATTTCTTTGAGCCTATGAAGCTTGTTGTAATACCCTAGAAAATTTGGGTAAATTTTTCGCATTTTAATAATCTTATATAGTATTATATAATAAATTTTAATACAAATTATGAAAAGTATTAGTGACCAAAAGTGGTATGGATAATCATGTGAATTGGCAGAGTCGATATTTGGTCTCAGTGAATTTTTAAATT
>MKEJ01015772.1:0-12398 GCA_001753735.1 Embelia ribes
TGTTGATCAGACATAGTAGCAATCTCTAGTAATGAATCAAATGAAACGATACTCCAAACGAAACAATGAGGCATGGTATCTCTGACTCGTTAGTCAAAGATAAATTAAATAGGATGCCTCCACTATAATAAGAAATCTACGATACATCGTACAACATAGACAACACCAAAAAATATCTCCATCCATGTCATCGAACTTGTAGAATCTTGAACTCCGTAAAAGAAACATGATACACTATATACTATATCATGAATATATATACATAGATTATTTTTGTGGTATATATATATACGTATATTATGATGCATGATAAAATCTTTAACACAGTCATGAATAAAAGGTATTATCAAATAGAAGGATAATGGCATACCTTAGTCCTCATAAGACTCATCTCGAAAGTCACAAGGAGTAGGAAATCCCTCTGAACACAACAGATGCATATGACCCCTACGACCACATTGACAATAAATAGCCATAGGACCAAACCCTGGACGTACCCTTCAACTCCACATAAATAACACGAGAGAGGAAGTGGGTAATTATGAACCAAGTGACTTTTCTGGCTACAGTTGTAACAGGCATTATCCCAAACTCTGGCACTTAAAGGATAAATAATGAGAGGTTTAGGCTGCTCTCGAGAAGAAGAATAAGAATAAGGCATACCTTGTAGCCTCTTTCTATCACCACTGCCATCGACTCTCGAGTTTTCTTCACCACCATGACTCCCCGAACCTAGCTCTAAGGTATGACACACTCAAGAACTTGAAGTCTAACAAGAAATCGATATGGACCCGAAGCGTCAACATGTTGTCCATTCAGTAGGCTAGTCTCGACTCTTATTGCCGACTTGACACATTGCTGGAAAGTCTCATGAATACCAGCGACAATGAAAATCTGCATGGAATGTAGCAGGCCATGCTCAAATTGCCGAACAAAAAGTCTCTCCGTAGACACCATATTCGGTGCGTACCGAGAAAGATTAGTAAATTTCAATTGATACTCTTATACCATCATATTTCAATTGGTACTCTTGTACCATCATTAAGGCACGGTAAGTAGGGGTAAAACAATGATAAGAGAGGTGAGCAGAAATAAAGTGGATTGTATTAGACGTTACAGATGGAGTAGTTGCAAGTGCATTAGTCAATAGTACGAAAGGACAATTATAGTAGAGGAGAGAGTGGGGGTGAGTAATAGCACGAATGGGTCAGGTAATGGGTTGGTTTAATGGTGTTAAAGGTGGGTCAGCCTAGGCTTGAGAGATAGGGCTAGAAGGCAAATTTGGGCTAGGGAAGTTTGATTAAGATGGATCATATTGGACTGAATACGGTAGAGGGATAGGTCTAGTACTAGACACGCTAGCCGAAGTGAGGTTGGCTTGGGCCGGAGGTTGGATTGGGCTGGGATTTGAAAGAGAAAGGTCCAGGTTAGGGCATGGTAAACTAGGTATGCACCGGGTGGAAGTTAAGATAGGTTGGTTTTGGTTGCTATCGAAATGGACTGAGGGAAGAGGCCTAGCTGGGTAGTTTGGGATGGCTTGAGGAGTCAATAGAATGGGCCGACTATTTATATGTTGATCCAACAAAAAAGATTTGTAGGAATTATATGAGCATAGTTAAAGAATCAGGTATAAGGCAATCATTACAGAGAGTGGGACAAGGTTGATGACATGGCATGCTCATTGTGGAGGCTCATGAAATGGAAATACACTATCATGGAAAGGAACATCCCATAAAATAAAATAAAAATTATATGTTCCAAGTCAAAAACACAATAAGCTTTATGAGTAATGGATAACCTATACAAATGCATTTGATAGCCCACAGTTGAAATTTATCACGATCAGTTTTTAAGGTTTGAGCATAACATAAACATCCAAAAACCCATCGATGATCATAGGTTGGGTGAGTTTTGAAGAATTGAAAATAAGGTATCTTACCCTTAAGAACAGTGGATGGGCTATAATTAATAAGGTGAATAGCAGTAAGGATACATACGCCCCAAAACAAAATAGGGAGGTCAACATAGACAAGTAAATATTAAGCAACCTTTAAAATATGTTGATATTTTCATTTAGCTATCCCATTTCTTTGTAGGGTATCATTGCATGTAGACTCATGAATAATACTATGCACATTAAAAAAATTTTGAGTCTCAGAAAATTTGAACATGTGATCATTATCAGTGCAAATATGAAGAACTTTTATATTATGTTATATTTGAGCCATATTAATTTTCTTTTTGCAAATACTTCAAAGTGTCATATTTATGTTGCATTAAATAAACCCATGTAAACCATGAATACTTATCAACAATAGTAAGAAAATAATGCGAACCATCACTAGAAGTAAAAGTAAAAGTACCCCAAATGTCAATGTAAACACGATTGAAAATAGATGCATTCACAATAGGTAAATTATCAAAATTGAACCCATAGCATTTTCCACATTCACAAGCATCGCATGGGCAATGTATTGGGTAAAGAAATAAAAATGAAAAATTCTAACTTAGATAGATGACCTAGCCTTTGGTGTCAAACTTTAAGGAAGGGTTGGCTTGACAAACTGTGGCAGTAGGGTTAGGTCAAAAAAAGCATAAGTTATCAATGCACTCAACTACTCCAATGTGTGTCTATGTAGAATTATCCTGAAAAATTCAAGATCCAGAAGCAAAACTAATAGTTAAATTCATATCTCTGGTAAGTTGGTAAACAGAAAGCAAATTATACTTAAAATCTGGCATGTAAAGAACATTATGAAATATGAGATGTGGTACAATAATAACAAAACCAATGGCTTTTAATAGAAATAAAGGCTTCACTAGCAACATTCACGAATTTTGATGTATGACCTCTAAGTTTAAAATACATAGTAATAATAGGGCAACACGTCATGTGTTGCGATGCACCGGTACCAATTATCCAACAATCATTAGGAGTAAAAGTGGAAGAGATTATACGAGAAAAATTGGCCTTAGGTGCAACATCAGTCATAAAAAGGTCCATCAATGTACCATTCATATGTAAGGAAGAGCATGTGCTACCATTAGTACTAGTACATCTCACCTGATGATGCGCAATATCATCAAGGGTTTGCCTACGACCTGTGTACCACTTAAAATACTCATCAAGTTCAAAGCAAGTATATTTAGTGTGCCCAAAACTATCACAAACCTCACAAGGACAAACATTGAAGCCACACACACCTGAAATAGTGAGACCGCCCTATTTATCCCAATGGACTGACCTAACTGAGGGGATACCTGAGTATTGTATGGCCCACCACCAACCGGACTGCCATGCGGCTGGCCATGGTTGCCCCGTACAGGTGGCCACTCGGCTTCCCACTGACAATTAGAGTCGCATTGTCTGGCATCATGGGAATTTGAAAACCCCATTGAGTTTCTTCATACCAAACTTTATAATATACTTTTGATTACTCAGGCAAGGGATCAGTCACTAGAATAGTACTGCGAGTATGCTTAAAAGGAATCATTAAGACTAACACAAAACTGGAATACCTTGCGAGCCGATTCCTTCATAGCCATAGATCGAAGCACCCAACATATGCATCTAGCTCCACAAGTAGACACATCCTCTAAATCTAAGCCGTAAGAGCTGCATAATACCATATAACGTATTGGGTTCCTTGTAGTTTAGAAATATCACGATTAATTATATATATCGATGTACTATTGTTTTGTGTAAAACGATCACTACCAAAAAAAAGGTAATCAGCGACGGACCAATCCGTCACAAATTCCGTTATTGACTAACTTTTATGACAGAATTTGCCACGGAAACCTATCCATCCCAATAAAGCCCGTAACTAAATATCTGCGACGGGATTTCTGATAGTGCACAATAAAAATATTATTTTATTTTTTTGAATTAAAAATAATTTAAATATCCGTCACTATTTCCATCACATATAAGTTATAAACTAAAAAAATTAAATTTTCCATCGCTAATTCCATTGCACATGAATTAAATTTACAATCAAAAAAGTTATTTATCGTTAACTCCGTGGACGATTAATTATTAAAAATTAAAATATTCATTGCAATATCTGTCTCCATTTAATTATTAAAAAAATTAATTACTAAAACATAATAACATTAAAAAAAATAAAATACTTGACCGTTGCAATATCCGTCGCAGTTAAATTACTAAAAATAAAAAAATTAATTATGAATTGTCGCAATATCCATCGCATTTTAATTATGGAAAATAAAAAATTAATATTGAAACATTGCAATATCCGTCACAGTAAAATTTTAAAAATAAAAACATTAATTATTAGCGTCGCAATATCCGTCGCATTTTAATTATGAAAAATAAAAAAATAAAAAACGTCATCGCAATATCCGTCGCAATATAATTATTAAAAATAAAAAAAATAAAGTATTTCGTCGCAATGTCCGTCGCAAAATAAATAAAACAATTAAAAAAATATAAAGTCCGCAAATTAATTTTGCTGCTTCTCTTATTTTTTAATAATAAAAATAAATAAATAATTACAGGAAATGAAATAAAATTTAAATAAAAAAGGAAAGTCACCGATCATCAGTGGACAAAGACAGGGGTGGGGGTAGGGCGGGTTTAGTATAGCAAGTCCAAGTTTTTTGGCTAAAAACTGGACCGTCGACTGTAGTGAGGCTACTATGCTGTTGTTGGCCTGCAAACGAGCTAACAACTCTAGCCGTAGCTGAGTGTCCTCATCATTGCGGCAGAGAGTTTCTTCTATTTCGTGCTCTATCTTCTCGATAGTTCGTTCTTGGTCCTTGTACTTTTACCGGAAGTCTACGTTGGTGCAGGCATAAGACTAGGCCATCGAGCTTGACATAGAGGACTCCCCATAGAACCTCCCAGACATCGTCCCAAGTCCATAAAACCTACCATGTTTTGGGCTACCGACATCACATAAAAAATTTGATCCCGATCGACTATCTAAGGTTCGTCTGAACTGGGGAGAGGTTGGGACTTTTCGATCTTCAGCGACATGAACGTATCCTACGTTTTTTATAGTTAATAACTATAAAATAATTATTGATACTAAAAATATAAATTTACGTGCTATGCTTACACGTACAGTCTTGGTCCCTTGTTGAAAAATATCACACCATCATGGTCCTTGAAGTGCGTGTAGGTGAACATCAACAACTCCCCGAAATCCTTCCCTTCGTAAATTATATATATTAATTAAATAATTATATAAAAAAACAATAATGCTTGTAAACTAGTAATTAAAAAAATTTATAATTTCGAGAAAAAATTACAAGCTGTTGTGAGTGAGTTGTAATGGATACCAAGCCACCATGCCAAGTTAATCTATCCCCCCAATTCCGATTAGCCGAGTTACGTTGTGAATTGGCAATGATATCGGCGTTCAATCAATAAGCAATAAACTCCCACTCTGGTTGGGTGATACCTGGGGGATTCATTGGAGCCTTCGCCTTGACGTTGTACATGTACTGCTTGTATGTGGCAGCCGATTGCGACTTCCACGCCGTGCACACATCTGACTCCAAATCATGCCATAATGCCGCCTTCTGCAACATTTAAGCATTATTGTTAAATTACAACCCAAAAAGATATATAAATTAAAAAAAATGTATGTATAAAAAAATAAATTCAAATTTACCTTAAACTCCTCACAATAGAAATCAATGGTCCGGGGCATAAGCTTACTCCACTTGAAGCCCTCGGACTGCAACCACTCCCTAAAGAGCTTTTGCATGGCTTGGGCAACCATCTCTTAAAGAGCTTTTGCATGGCTTGGGCAACTATCTTCGATGGCTCAAGAGACCTATTTTTATATATTAGGATTTGTATACATATTAAACAAAGTTATCAATAACAATTTTTGAAACTAAAGTGTTTCACTTACTTGTTGACCAAGTGTACGAGAAAGGGCTCCTTTGCCTGCCGTCCGCCTACCTGTGATGTAGATGGGCCAACTGCTGCAATACGATTGGATCCAGAAGATCCAATCGGTCCACTACCAATTGTTGCAGCATCGCCTCGGTCAGAACCTCGACCGACATCTCCACCACTAGCAGTGGTAATATCCTTTCCCCTGTATGTGCTTAGGCCCACAAAATCTGGAATGTGTATCTCATCCAACCCAGCCAAATCAAAATCATCATAGGATAAGGGAATGTATAGGCGAGGAGACTCGGGGCGACGACCACCCTGAAAGCTATTACCAACTCGTAAGAATATCTACCTCGAGACATCTACAATAATTAATAATATTTAACTTAGTACTTTTTAATATTCATTATATTAAATTTTCATTAATTTATTTACACTATATTATATTTTAATTGCACTTTTTTATTTTTATATTTTTATAACATGAAATAATTATTTAAATAATAAGTTCACTACGTTTGGTCCTAATTAACAAGTCCAAAGCCAAGGCCATAGTGATAAATCATCCTAGGCACAAGGCAAATAAAAATGTTAATAAATAATTTAATTCATTAAGTTGTTTTTATATTTAATATTTGTACTATTTTACCTTTTAAATTAAGTAATTTTCATATTAAAATCAAAAGCAAAATTCACTAAGTAATATGCTAGTTTTAAACAATTCACAAAGTTTGTTTTCAAATACATTTTTGTTAGCAAATCACTAAGTTTTTTTTTTATATAAATTTTTTTACAATATTACTTTTTAAATTAAGTAATAATTTTAGATTTAAATTAAATAATTGTTTTAGATTTATATACAAATTTTTTTCACATATAATTTGTAAATGGGTTTTTACAAATTTAGATTTTGAAATTGAATAATAAATCTATTAGAGCACTCAGACTATCTTTTCTACTACATAGACTTTTTCTCATAAAATAATTACTATTTACATTTTTCTACATTAAAAGATAAATTTTTTAATTGACTTTCTCAATGTTTGGTCCTAATTAACAAGTCCAACGCCGAGGCCACGATGATAAATGATCCTAGGCACAAAAAAAAAGGAACATGTTAATAAACTATTTAATTCATTAAATTGTTTTTATATTTAATATTTTTACTATTTTACCTTGTAAATTAAGTAATGTTTTACATTAAAATCAAAAGCAAAGTTTCAGCAATAATATGCTAGTTTTACGCAATTCCAAAAGTTTGTTTTTAAATACATTTTTTTAAACAAATCACTAAGTTTATTTTTATATACATTTTTGTTTTACAATATTACGTTTGAAATTAAGTAATTGTTTTAGATTTAAATTAAGTAATTGTTTTAGATTTAAATTAAGTTTTTTTCACATATAATTTGTAAATGGGTTTTTACAAATTTATATTTAGAAATTGAATACGAAAACTACTAGAGCATTCAGACCATCTTTTCACATATGATTTGAAAATTCCTGCGTTGACTCTCTCATACAATAATTACTATTTACATTTTTCTACATTAAAAGATAAAATTTTCCACTAAATTAAAAAATATTAACATATTTGTAAATTTTTTGTGTATCTATGAATGAATTAAAATTTAATAAGTTGTGGAGTATAAATATCCTAAAATATAGTTAATTTTTATATTCTGTAAAATAGAGCATTCAGACCATCTTTTCTCAATTTCTCCATTCTGTAAAATAGATCCTAAAATAGAGCATTCGGATCATCTTTTCTCTATTTTTTGAAAATTGCTACATTGACTGTTATGGGGTATTCCTCTCATTCGATTGCTATAGACTATTTAAATACATTTCAGCAGGCTGTAATATTTAATAACAACTATAAAATTAATACCAGACTATTTAACAGTAACAAAATTTCAGCTGACTATTTAATAATTTCAGCAGTTAATAATTCAAAAAATAGTGTAACAAATGTAAAGGGGGCCATTTAACAGCAACAACTGACATATAATTAATAAAATTTCAGCAGACTATTTCACAGACATTGGGGGAGTAACAAATTTCAGCAGACTATTTCAGCAGACATATAATTTAAGACTGTTTACCAGAGGGGAGTGAAGGCTGCTACCAAGAAGCAAGAAGTATCTCTACCAGCCGTTGGATGCACATCTAACTATTGTAATTTAATACCTAAAAAATTAATAATTAATTTTTAGTATTAAATCGTATGTTTGATGTACATTCAACTGCCGAGGCTCATGAACAACTATTTAATAACATTTCAGTTCAGTTCACTATTAATAACAGACTGTAATAACAGACTATTTAATAACATTTCAGCATACTTAAATAAAACAGACTCAATAGCTTTGATAACATCTAATAACAACTGTGGAGTCCCAAATCTCGTAAAATCCAGGAGTCGAGTTGTTTTTCCTTTCTAAAGAAAAGGATAAAAAGATATATAGTTTTTAAATAAAATAAAATAAAAAGGAAAGCAACGCTACTTCACAAAATTGTCCAAATCATTCTACAATATAATAAAACTCAGAGTGCGCAATTTATATGCATAGCATGTATACAACTTTTATATCAACTCAAAAATAAACGCCATAGTTTACATAAACATATCAAGCTTCTTGCTTGAAGAAAATAAAACTGCATATTACATCATGTTCTAGCCTCGATAAGTGTGATACATCAAAAGCCACTTAAGGCGACAACAAGATATAATATGAAAATAAAGTCTGCTACAAGAAATCTAAACACAAATAAATACAACATGAATGAAAGGCCAATAACACAAAATAAGCTATAATATCTATAGCTCCAAAAGTATGTACATAAATCTAGATGTAGCCTCAATGAGGTCCGTCACGTATTTCCGCACCTACAATGCAATTATGATACAAAATAGGGAAAAAAACTATACGAGTTAGCCTGCTAAATAATACGATAAATGTGATACTATGTGGTGCCAATATGTGTAAAATACAACATATAGTAATGTACGCAATGCGATGTCTATGCAATACAAACTCGATACTATCCGACACCAACACCAATGCAAACGCAACATGACACACAAAGGTGGGAACTAGTGTCTTAACATGCGATTATAGTAAATAATCCTTAATTAGGTTTTCTGACTTTCACGGTAAGGCACGAGCCTTCTATTTGCTTTCAACACATAAAAAGGCGACATTTTTCCCAAAAAGAAATAGAAAATGACTCAAATTTCCAATGAATGCAAATCAACACATTTTCTTAAATAACACTTTAAAATCTTCGATTTTAAATCAACGACACCTTTAATTCAACAACGCTTGAGCCTCATCGCTCCAACACATTTTCAACACTTAAATACGTCAACACTTTCAACTCTATCAACACTTTCCATTTGATATCTCATTTTTAAATTTTCAACACATTGAAATTTATTTTCAATTTATCATTCAAAACCATTTCTGTCAAATTGTAATTTTCATCAACAACAGTGCCTTTGCTCAAATCATGAAAATGCAATGCCAAACATGAATGAATGATACATAAATCCTGTAAATTCATTATCAATGCATACGCATGCTCATTCAACACAATTAAGTTCTATAACAAGAAATTAATGCATGCGACTTATAATTCAATATAAGTAAACCAACACATAATTTACACGTACATGTGCACACTTAAACTTATGCTATATTATTATTTTGTAGTCTAAACGTACCTCATACGGTGCTAGACAACACCCGAAAGCTCTACGTAAAAAAACCCCAAATTCCCTCTTCTTCACCTCAAGGTTTGATCTAGCAAGTGAATACGGATCAACCAGAACCTATATACGAAAAGGATCTACTCAATAAGAGAAACAAGAATAACAACTTTAATTTCACGTGCGAACTAGGCACGAAAATTGAGATATGATGAACTAACGAGATAAAGATCGTGACTTACCTCAAAATGTTCCCTACACTCCGGGGATGAAGAATATATGATTAGAAATAGGATTAGCCCTCGGGAACTAGACAAAATTGGGTCTTGAAGTTCCAAAATTTAGTTCTGCCCCTTCTCCCTCTCTATTTTTCTATTTTTGCAAAAATAGAAATAACCCAAAAGTATTATTTCACACCACTTAAGTCTGCTAGTTCTATCTCGACATTGTCTTTCAAATGGCATATGATTACCGTTCGAATGGTAACCCCTGCACTACTTCACTTTGAAAAACTGTAAAAATATTCTAAAGCATAAATCCAATCACTTCAACTCCAAACTTCACCCTTCAACCTCAAATGCTATTCTACGCATACTAGTACCCCAAAACACATATAATAAGGTTATTATAAAGTACTATACTTGCACAAATGCAACATGCAACAACTCAACAATATCAACACTTCTTACGCAACAACACTACTCAACACAATCATCAATTCGACAATGCCAACACCTAATATTTATGTCACATTTTATGCTAATGCAACATCTCAACACAAAATACAAAATATAATTATCTATTTAAATAGAAAAAAAAATTACTCTGAATTTCGAAGACGTTACAGATCAGGTTTCTTGACTTTTATGGTAAGGCGTTGAGCCTTATCTTTGCTTTCAACATTAAAAGGCAACACTTGTTTTAGTGAATACAACTCGACACATTTTCTTATACAACACCTTAAAATATTTGATTGTAAATCAACAACATGTTTAATTCCACAATAGTTGAGTTTCGTCACTCCAACACATACTCAACATTTCAACTTGTCAATACGTTCAACACTTTTAACACCTTTCATTTGAAAATCTCATTTTCAAATTCTCAACACTTTTGAATTCATTTCCAATTTCTCATTCAAATAAATTTCTGTCAAATTCACATTTTACCAAAAACAACGCTTTTCATATGTCATGAAAAGTTCAACTCCAACACAATGAATGAATGATGCATAAATCAATGTAATTTATTATCAACACCTATACATGCTTTATTCAACACAATTAATTTCAATAATAAGAAATTAACATCTACAACTCATAATTAAAACATGAAAATCAATACATAATGTCACATCCTGAATCCCGAAAAACCCGGGGAACAAGTATATATTTCTCTTTTTGAAAATAAAAAGGAAGAAAAATTTTATAGAACAAAAAATAAAATGGAAGCACATTTTCTAACGCTATCTCATCAATGAAACTAATTGCCACTGCAGGACGATACTACTCATAGTCTACAACATTTCACATCAGTACGATAAAAGTAAGCTATTCTAAAACTGAAGGTCGAAGGTCAGCGCCAACGTCAAAAAATATATGTATAAACAACATCGTAAACCTGCCTGTTTATGGATATAATACCACAAGCTACTTGCTTGTCAAAAAGAGTGATAATGAAATGTATACATATGTTCTTTGTCTCGTAGAAGACAAGAACATATCTATACTTTCACTTATAATATAACTTCAACAACTGCTCTAACAAAATGCGCATCTACTATAAAGTTATACATAACTGAAATTCCACAACATAATAATAAGATACTAAATCAAAATGTTATCTTCGTCTTTTATGTGCTTGTTATAGTCAGCAAAAAAGATATATGCAATGTAACATCACATCATTAGTGATGCTCGATACCCACCTTCAGGCCTACAATACAAGATATAGGGGAAAAATGTGGAAATGTAATAGCTAGATGATCTGCAAAAATGTAAATGAGAGACTAAGTAATATATGAAATATGTATGAACATGAATATAAATATTAGTATAAACGAGTATGAATCATGAAACGAATACATAAACTACTCACGTATGCAATGTATACCTCTTCTACATGAAACTGTACCAACACTTCATGCCTGCTACTTCAATACTGTTTTGGACATATATCTACTACTTTTAAAATTTTGTCACCATACTCTCCACTAAGTTCCTGCACCCACACTGCAACGAAAACAAATCCTTCATTTATCCTTTGCCCATACTGCATCGAATAAATAATAAATCCCCACTGCAGGTTTTCCATCTTTCACATTGAATGTAAATGTCATGTTTGTCTATTCATGTGATTTACATTGCTACTCATAATAAACATGATAATGAACTTCGTAAAATGAATAACTTGTAATTGATAAACTGTAATAATAACATGAGAAGTTTAACTACGCAAGTTAATTAGTCATGTTATAACTACTTCTAACATCTACTCCAATAACAATCCTCATGAACGTATCAATTTACGTTCCACTAAAGTATCTTACAAAATCTACAATTCAAGTTAGTGTTCATACTATAACTACAGAAGTACATTCGCCTAAGGGATTGTGTCAATTCCCTTTTTCTATGATAACATACATGATAACATACGACAAATTCTCAAGTTTAAGTTAGAGCGTATTGTCTACCATACCTACAAACGTACTTGTCGCACCCCCAAATCCCCAGCACCCGGGATCCGAGGTTGCGTTGTGAAAACCAACTACACAACCACTAAAATCACCCAATCATACTACCACTAACCATA
>MKEJ01015778.1:0-17588 GCA_001753735.1 Embelia ribes
TTAATGACTTTCAATTTAACAAATTAGTTATTTTTATTTTTTTTCTTTAAATGGGTAGAAAATTAATGTAATTTATTACTTCCGAAGGGGTATTTTTGGAATATAAAATGAAAAACTTTAGTCTCCTTCACACTTTTATAGTTAGTAGTTAAATTTAATTATGTATGAATGAGTGTGTGTATACATATTAACTTTAATTCATCCACTGGTTGATCCTTATATCAAGGTTATCCATGTGGCATTTGCATTGGCCTATTTCATTCAATTTCTGCATCTCATATTTTAAAAATTAATTTTTCTTACTAAAAATCACAATGTTAGAAATTGCCCATACTAGTTTTTCTCTCATTTTTTTAAATTATTCAAATAATTATATGATATATAAAAAATATTTTTCCTAATCGTAACTAGTATCTTATTGTTTTGGTGGAAAAAAAAATCATTTTAATAAAAAAAAGCATGAATAATAATTTTTCTATTGGGAAGATTACTATAATATTTCTGTAAAAATTTTCTACAAAAACTTAGAGAAATTCTCAAATAAAAAAACTGATGTGAATGCTTCCACTTGTACATGTAGCCATATAATTTATCGTAGTTTTAATTCGTAGTTAGCGTACCTATAGAAATGGATTTGCATCTTGTGACCATTTGAAGAAAACTAAAATTCCCATAAACATCTTCCCCAAATAGGGACACAGAACTGGGTGAAGTTTAAAAAAAAAAAAAAAAAAATTATTTTTTATTTAAAAAAAATTGATGTATCCAATTTAAAAATTTTAGCTTATTTAGATTAAAATAGTAAATAATCTTAACTTAAAAACTAAGTAGTCAAATTTTATTTAATTTTTAAGTTAAAAAACTGATAAACTGAAATTAAACAAACCTATGTGCATGAGTCTATTACTTTATGAATATAGCTTCTTATGAGAAATTAGATGTCAGTGTATATCATGCTCCAATTTCAGAAATTTTCAAGTTGAAAGTTTTAGGAAACGGTTTTACTCAAAATTGTAATTGTTTTTCCACCGGCCCAATTTTTTTTAAGATTTATTTTCGAATTTTGTTTTAGGATGAAAAGAAAATGGTTTTCCCCATTTTCCTCATTGGTTATGATAACTTCCTTCATGCGGTGCTATGTGACACAACCTTGTTAAGTGGCATTATTTTTTAGGGACCACTTCTGTATATATAGCATTTTTTTTCCCAGTTAAAAGCGAATACTGCAGTTCGCTAAAGGAAAAACTACTTTTCTTTTTCAACGGCCGCTTATGCTCGTGGGATTGGAAAATAGTGTCTAACACTGTTTTTTAAGACGCAAGGCTAAGGGGCTTATTTCTAGTCACAAAAAAATAATTTTGATAACAATTTTATTTAAAATATTTTATTTTTATGGCTAGAAATTATTGTACGCTCTTACCCTTCTACAAGTAGAGTTAAGACACCTTTTTTCTATAGGGCTCTTTTAGAGGCAACTTGAGAACCGGTTTTTACTTTTTCAAGCATTAACTACAAGAGCCTCAATATTAGAGTATATTTATATTTCTAATAGATGTCTATTTTATTTTTTTATAATAACAATTTATTCTTTACTAAACATTATATTTCTTATAAAAAAAATCTAAAATCTATTTATTAAATAATAAAATATGGCTGATATAAAATTTAATTTTGAAAGCAACTTTAAAACTATATTTTGAGAAACATCAACATAATGCAACAAAGTTTGGAAAAATTACCAAAATGGGTCAGTTTTTAAAACTATTTACCAAAATAGGTTAGTCTTGAAATTATTTACCAAAATGAGTGACTTTTACCCTTTTGTATATGAAATTATTATTTATTTTCATTTAATAATAATTCTTTGCCCAAAACTTAAAATCCATCCATGTTGTTTTTTGTATCTATCCTTGGTACGTATTGTGTTAAATGTGTATGTATTTAATTGATATAGAGTTTCAAATCCAAACATAACAAAACTTTTTTTTCCCTGATTTGAATGGAATGACAATGTATGGATAAAATTAATAAACTATGGGCGACAGAAAGAAAATTATTCAGTATGAACATATTTAATATAGTATTTTGCGTGCAAGTATGTACATATTTGATTTTACAAAGTTACTAAAAATATGTTTTCCAATTTAAAAGTAGTTTTTGGAGTTTAATGCGGAAAACAACTGAATAACATGAATGATACATGTTTTGTGTGGAATGTATAAAAATAAAAGTATTTCATTAAGTTTCATATCAATTCAGAAAATAGAAGATTTTTTTTAATTATAAATACTTATTAGTATTAAATGGCAATGGTTTGCGATTTTACTAATAATGGATTGCATGAGATTCTAAAAGTATATTAGTTTTGTTCTTTCATAAATTTATGTAAACTATCACAATTAAAGCATATTGGAAAAAATTAAGCAACATTACGGATTTTTCTGGAGTGAAATTTTTGTTAAAACTTATTGTCTTATAACATTTTAGTTAAAATATTAAATTAATAATTTACATCGCTCAACTTAAATTTATTCTAAAATAAGTTTAAATTTTAATTTTGTTGCTTATAATAAAAAGTAATTTACAAACTAATAATTAATTATAAGGATATTTTTGTTTTTTTAGTTAAAATTAACCTATTTGATGTCTTTTAATTAAAAACAGTTGGGTTTGGTAAAAAATTTTAAAAATTAATATTTTTTAATAAATTTTATGCCTAAATTTATGTATCTCAAAAGCTGCAATCCTTATTATATTCTGTCTTCAATTTTAAGGATAAAAAGGAGATGGAAACATGATAAAGTAATTAGAGATGATCTCACACTCAATGAAAGTTTATATTCGTATGCTACACATTGTGCGACTTTTTTTTGTACAAGAACCGAAGTGCAATTTACGGTCTCAAGTATAAGAACCAAAACGATATAATAAAAAATTAAAAAGAATAAGAAATAGGATACCGTAAGAGCATCTATATTCGAGTATCCCCCTTTAAGCATCTTTACACAATTTTATACATGTCACATCATTGCTATATCAGCGCAATACTCTAATAAGTTTCTTTCCACCTCTTGTCTTTCATTTCAATCATTTTCTCTTTCTAATTATTACTCATTAGTATTTTTTATTCAATCTATTATTATTATTGTTATTATTATTATTATTATTTATTTTACTTTTATATTTATCAACAACAATAATTAAATGTATTATCCCATAATTATAGTTATTAAAAATAATAAAAGTAACAATAAAATTGCATTTCTTACCAAGAATAATAATAAAAGACACCCACCTATATTAAAAATTTTGAAAAAAAATCATAAGACATGATAGGAGAAAATATTAAATATTAATTTGGGTGTGGAATGGAAATGCTGGAAAGAATAAATATAATGTGTAGAAATATTGAAAATGTTTCATATATTTATAAGAAAAAAAAATATTGCAACCACTAAAATTTTTTATAGCCATTTGAGCAACGGTAATATACGGCAAAAAGCCCGAAAACTTTAAAAAATAATTCAAGTTGTCAAGAACCAAACCACTCAATTCATGATACAAGTATCTCTCTTCATTTACTCACCATTATGTGCACAAGGTTCTTAGTAGGGTTTATCAAAACGGCTGCATCGATTTGTGGCTAGTCCATAGCCTATACATTTATAAATGAGCAGGCCTAAGGCTGATAGTTCTAAAATTTTGAGCTTGTGGGCCCCCGTGGGCCAAGCCCGTTTAGATCCTTTTAAAACTTCACGGGCCAGGCCAGAAAGTCCCTTAAGGCCTGTTTTAATATACTATATTATTAAGCATATATATTATGAATATTTCTACTTTTACTTATTTATTATCCTTAATTTTACACATTTTAAAATTTATCAATAAAAAAAAAATCAATTTTCTTTTGAACATCATCAATTTTATTTTAAAAATAAACGAATTTTTAAAAAAGAAACTAACATTTGAAATAAAATATTAATTCTTGAAAAAACCCTAACCTCAATTTCAAAAAATATATTAAACTTAAATTTTCAAATACATTTATTTTTTCAAAAAAAAAAAAACCTTAATTCAAAATTTTTGACAAAAATAAAACACAACATTAACTTCAAAAATATTTAAACTCATATTTATTAAAAAAAATTTAAAGTCGAGGGCCGGCTTTGTCCGGGCCCGACCCGCCAGCAGACGGGCCACGGGCAGAACACAGGCCAGCTACAGTGACAGCCAACCGGGCCATGGGTCACGTCGGCCCATTATAGCTAAAAATGGGCTAGGCCGTCCCGGCCCGTTTGACAACACTATTTCTTAGGTGGTATGGCCCATTTTGATTGCCGATCGAGATGCTTTAAATTCTTATTAAGGTCTCAGCATGTCCTGTCCCTGGAGGATAAATTCTCCTACCCCTAAATTTTTATGTACCAAAAATAAAAAAAAGTGCATGCTGGTTATGGTGACCAAGTGTTGGTGCCGGGATCTTATACATTGGGGGGGCGCTAGGGTTTGAATAGGTTGGGTTTTGCACTTGTATATTCGTTGAAACGATAATCAGCATAATATATATGAGACTAATCGCGAGTTGTTGTAAAACTAAATTTTTTTCGTTTATTTTAATTTAACGACATCAGGGACTTATAAGATACAATACTAGCATATTCACATTCTCTTAAGAAGTTTTCCTCTTTAAATTGTTGTCTTTCTCATGGTAAGTGTACTTTGGTTTATTATGTAAGTGCTCAAGCCTTTGCACTTTTGAACTTTTCTTTTTGGCAGAATTTTTTTTCTTTTATAACCAAAAAATTAAAAAAAATAGTGATGAATGATTATCTTTTTTCTCAACTTAACGAAAGCAAGGTATTTACTGGAACACTGCAGCCAAACGTGAAGAAAATATTATTTTTTAATTTTTTGAAGTGGGCTTAGGCTTTTTCTTTAAAGTAAAGTGGGCTCTAAATTGTGCTGGTTTGTTAAATACATATGGGCTAGATTTGGGTTCAAGGTTAACCACACGCCCTTTACTTTTAATTCCTGCAATCGCATCCCCCAAACCTATCAAAATTTTTATTAGAGTTTTTTTTTTTTTGGAATTTCAATTTGATTAGAGTTGCTATAATGGTAGAGTCATAGAGTTATTAAATTCCATTCTTACATCTTCTCTTTCTCCTTTATCTTACTATCAAATCAATTTTCTTTCTCACCCATCTTAATTTCTCGATACATAGTGGTGAAATATTATCCTGCTAAAATTAAATTTACAAAATTTTTGTTTTTTATGTTAAAATATACATCAATCCAATTCATTTTAAAATGCGCTGTTTTTCTGAACTTTTGACAATGCAGGTTAAAATACACCCCCAACGTAATAAAATCTTATGCCTTTTATTCTAACGTAATAAAAAAGATATTTAATCTCTGCATCTGCTATTTTCATCCCATAGATCCAGAAATTCATTGTAATCAAATCGTATAGCTGAAAATACCAAGACATACCGTTCGGCAAACAGATAGCATTGCAGATGTCAGGAACAAACATGACTTCTTCTAAGCCTAGAAGACCACTGGAAGACACTCGGGACTAGAGCATGTTGTGAAAGAGGCACACAGGGTAAGTGTGCTTTGATTGTGTTTCCGAGGCACAGTTTAATGTAGATATCATAAATGCGAGGTGCAAGATACCGGGGCAACCACTCCACTATGTGCCAATCGCTAGCGCATCCAGGCCCCAGTGCGTTATAGAGAGTAAAGATTAGTATATAAAATAAAATATTTTTACTTATTTTTGGAGAATATTTGTCATAAGACAAAGGGATGAGAAAGAAATAATTTTTAAACTTAATTTGCAAAGATAACAGGGAAATCTAATAGAGAGGGAGAAAAAAATGATTTATTAGCAGAATGATAGAGATTTTATACATATAAGTAGAAATAGAAGAGACAATTGGTATGACATTACTTGACATGATTATTGTGTGATAGTTGAACATTTTTTTTTTTTTTTCAAATTAAAAGAAATCGTGAACACTATTAACGAAAAATGAACTCAGTGCTCAAAATTATTCCACATTTTTATTTATAATATGAGAAGAGAATCCAATTTTTTATTTTTTATTTTACCTAAAATAGTCATTATTTTAAGTTTTGAACATTTTTTTACAAGTATTATCTTTTGAAAATTTTATTTCAGCAAAGCCAAACTGGAGTTTTGTACATAAAACTGAGCTGCAGAAGAATCTTAGATGCAAAATTTTAAAAAACTAAGAACAGAAATGCAAACCAATTAGTGCCTTGGTTTTTGAAGGGAAAAAAAAAAGGCTCCCATAGTTTTCCTTTTTTTTTTTTTTTAACTCAGTTCCTAGGTTTGCTTCTACGTGTTTTTCATTTCTCCAAGATGTCTCGTAATTAGTGACATTGTTTTTTGGATGATGGTGCCAAAACGTAAACGTAAACATAAAAATAAAAGTAATGGTTTATATTAGTTTATTTGTATTAGTTACAAAGGAAACACACTAGATGTACTTACTATAGTATATATGAGCAAAAAATAACACAAAATGAGATGAATTTAAATGGAGCTCAACATTCCAAGTTGGTGTCTCCCTGGGTTTTGTTTGGTCATGCTTCTTGTAAATTCCAAAGTACATTTGTTTCGGGGTTACATTTAATTATATTTGCTGACAACAAGAAAATTGTACATAATTGCGCATTGGTATTGCAATTCGCATATGCTCCTTTTCCGAGCTGAGCCGAGCCGAGTTTAACTATGGGGTGCTCAAGTTCGCCTTGTTAAAAAAACTTCTAAGTAGAACTCAGCTTGGCTCGGCTCGGCTCAACTCAACTCATTAGTATTCAAACTTAACTCATACCAAATTTTTGTCGAGTTGAACTCAAACAACTCACTTGAGTCATAACCAACCATATCTCATTTTGAACTCCTTATTGATTTTTTATTTATATTTCCATCAACTCTTATGTAAAATTTCGCAAACAACACGTTAAATCCAAAAAATGTTATATGTTAACCATATTTTAATAATTTGAAAATAAATTTTAAATTCGAAATAATTAAAAATATTTATGGTGACATATAGATATTAGTAATCAATAGAGGCAAATTGAATTTTAATATGAGAAATATTAGCAATATTTATTATATTAATCACATGATACATACTGCATATGAATTAAGAATTAATGTCTATTAAAT
This sequence comes from Embelia ribes, assembly GCA_001753735.1. Taxonomy (NCBI): domain Eukaryota; kingdom Viridiplantae; phylum Streptophyta; class Magnoliopsida; order Ericales; family Primulaceae; genus Embelia; species Embelia ribes. The sequence continues at coordinate 7,205 of MKEJ01015778.1, forward strand.
AATTTCAATTACCAGAAAAAATGATTTGTATTCACGAATTGCTCTCTATGATCTCATAATATTGTCTTTCATGCCATTAACATTTCCCTATAGGATGCTTTTCAAAAATATAATTTAGAAAAGAGCTAAAAGAATATTCTGAAAAGACTATTAGTTAATAAGGAACTAAGTGAGTGTCTATTTTTTTTTTTCTTTTCACTTTACACCATTGCCAACTTAAAATCTCCCCTCCCTCATAAGATAAATTCTTAAAATCATAACTTACAATGTTAATATAATTTTTCATTTTCATTTTATATAAAAAATCAAAGACAAACATCCTTAACTTTAAATTTCTGATTCTCTAACATTACATTAAAGATATCCCAGATACAAAAAAAAAAAAAAAAACTAGAAGAAGAAGATAAGTTATGTCTTACTATCGCAACAATTCATGTTACATTAAAAATGCTAATACAAATTTCATATAAGTAAATATTAATTAAATAAAAATGACGAACTTAATAATATCTCAAGAAAATTTAAATAATATGCTTGTCACACGTGCACATATCATTCTGTTAATAAAAATATTATTTTAGAAACATTATCATAACTGGATTCCTAACAAATCTAAATATAACTAAAGGGAAATTAATTATTTTTTTGAAAAATATTATTATAGTACAAATCTAACCAAGTTTGAACTTATCAAAAAATATAAGACAACATGGAAAAAAAAAGAATAGAAACCAAATATGTCACATCAAAAGAAATTATAATAGGATTCCACCAAAATAAAAATTAACCTAATAAATATTATTTTTTTCTTCTTAAAAATATTGCTATAATATGAGTCCACGAAATTGATAATTAAACAAAGGATAAGAAAAATTAAAATAAAAAATTTCATAAGTTTCTTTTGTATAAAAAATAATATAATGAATCCAACCGAATTTGAACCTTTAAAAAATATAAGACAACATGGAAAAAGAATAGAAACCAAAGATGTCATATCAAAAGAAAGATAGAAATCCAATAAAATTAATATTGTAACAAATACAAAATAATAATACAAAAATGATCTCATCTCATTCATCACGTGGACTCGACTCTAGTTAATATAAAAGTTGAGTCTTTTGCTATTTCCGTTTTAATAACAATATGTAACTGCATAATTTTTTGACAAGTGGTCGTGTATTTTTTTAACACATAATCCCATAAATTTAACAATCAAAATATTGGAAAGAAAAATATTACATCTTTATTATCTTCACATATATGCATTGACAAAATCTAAGATAATTAATCTTGAAATATTATCATAATTACTATTATCTTTTTACAAATATTATCATAATATGATTCCCACCAAAACTAAAATTAAAACAATAAATGTTATCTTTTTAAAATATTATTATAATATGAGTCCACAAAATTGAATTGTAAAACAATTAAAACAAAAAATTTCATAAAACTTTTGTTTATATAAAAATTCATAATTAAGAAAACATATCATAATAGAATTCCAAACTTAAACTTCTTGAAGAACAAAATTGGATAAATTATATTATTTTATTTAAAACTATTATCATGATAGATTCATCTAAACTTAATCTTCTCTCTATAAAATATATAGTTATAGCACAAATACAAAAAATAACTATATAGATTGCAACAAAATGATAAGAAATTTGTATTTTGAAAAAGATAAAAATTAATTATATTGTAAAATTATATAAAAGTTATTCATTCAAATATATTTAATATATTTGTGATAAGTGCCTACATAGTTAATTGACACATGCTCAATTAATTTAGAATTTTAAATTATAAAATTTATCATAATAGAATCTCATTAAATCTAAATTTTTTGAAAAATAGAACATATCAAAATTATAATTATTATTTAAAAATATTATCATAATATAATTCCTATAAACATAATCTTCTTTGAAATATATTAAAAAAAAACTTTAAAATAATATACCAAAATCCACTATATGAGTTGGAGCAAAAGGATAAAAATTATTATTTTAACAAAAGAAAATGTATTTATGTTGAAAATTATAAATGTCAATATCATTTTACTGGTAAAAATTCATATACTAAAAAAATAAATAATTATTAATGTTGAAAAATTATATAAAAGTTATCTCCTTAGCTATGTTTACGTATTTGTAACAAATATCTACGTAACTAATTAATACATACATTATAAACTAAAATATTTTGATAAACAAAACTTATCATAATGTAATTCCACCAATCTAAAATTTATTGGAAAATAAAACATATTAAAATTATATTAATTTAATTGAAAATATTATCATAAGAAAACATCTCAATATTTACGGTAAAATTTTAAATTTCTTAGTAGAAAAGAAAATTATATTGCCACTATATAATAAACCAATGAAAAATAAATATAAAATTAAAGATAATGAAAAAAATACAAAATTACATGCTTAACAGTTAGATTTAATAATTTTAAAAAACTAATTTTATGAGACCCGTACGAATTACATGCTAGTATAAAATAATTTTGGAGGGACAAAAGTTTAATATTGAGTATGTGTACTAATGCATGCACTTGCCCCATCGAATTTCCAAAAACTGAATTGAAAAGTTTTTGAATTTTGGAGACCACTACAGTATTTTATTGAAAAAAAAACACAGAAGATAATAAATTTTGAACTTCATACAAGTTTTAATCAAACTACACACAAAATATTGTCATAGCATGGATACTAGAGAATAATTCCCGGTTGAGAAATTCCAAAAACGTATAAACTGTTTTTTAAAACATTGAAATGTCATATAGTTCTTGAATCTCAAGTGTGGGAATCCCCCTCAAAATCCCACACAAGTTGATTAATATTTAAATTATACCGATTTAACTTATTTGATTATCCCTTTATGTAACCCTAGGATTCTTCTTATACTCTTACTTGGTCCTTTGCTGTTTTTAACAGCTGGTAGCTGTTTGTTGGAATTTGATAAATGAAAATAGTTAAATAAGACAAATTAATTATTTTTGTTAAAAAAGAGAGTCAGCTTTTTGTGCTGGCCCAATTTTGGACTGAATAATAAGAGTTTGTCGGCTTGGAAAAATTTGTACGTGGGAGTAAGCGACAAGATCCAGATCAATAATTTTCACTTGAAAATTAAGATATCAACATATATAAATATATGGTAATGATAGAGTAATTTATCACAATGGTTTTATTTTTAAAATTATTTTATCAAAATGAGTTACTTTTTAAATTATTTATCAAAATAAGCCACCTTTAGGTTTTTATAGATGAATTACCATTTATTTATCTTTTAATGACCGAAATATTCATTTGCACAAAAACTAATATATTTTCGTATTGTTCTTACATATATTTTTTATATCAAATCTTGATACGTATTGCAATCAATATGAGTGCACAAAATATTGAATGGATGGTGAGTTCCAAAGACAAATATGACATAATTTTTTTTTTCAATTTTTGTAGAGGGATAATATATTGGGGAAGTTAGCAAAATATAGGACAAGAAAAAAAATATTATTCAATATGGATGGATTTAATATAATGTGTTACTTAAAACAATGTATTAAAATTTATACATAGTATACTTTTATATTATAAAATTTCTTAAAATATAATATTTTCTTAAAATGGAAAAATTACTAAATAATGTGAGTTATACTTATTTTAACAGGATATGTCAAAAAAATGAGTATTTTTCATTAAGGTACATATCAATTCGGAAAATGGAAATTTAATTATGTGCACGTACAGATGTTAAACAACATTAGCTCACGAATTAACTAATAATAAGTAGTCTAAAACTCAAAAAATGCATTTATTTTGTTCTTTTATTTGAACTACCCCATCAAGTCATGCAGAAAAATAAAGTAATGTTACTAATTTCCCACGAATGAAATAGTTGCTACAACATATTTTCTTATAATATTTTAGTTAAAAGTAAATAATCTCTATATTATATTTACCCCAAAAAAATAATCTATATATTATATCAATAAGTTTAAATTTAACTTTCAACATAAACTTATTCTAAAATAAGCTTAAATTTTATTTATTTTTTCTTATAGTAAAGAGTATTTTACAAACAAAGCAATTATAAGAGTATTTTTGTCTTTTGGTTAAAAGTGACCTATTTTGTTAAATAATTTTAGAAACAAACCATTTTGATTAATTTCTCTCACATGATATATGTACAAATACATGTATAGTACATTTGTATGATGAGATCCTGTACATTTCTCTTTTCCTAATATACCGAACATCAACTTATGAGTCGCCAAAAGTTACTATTAGATGTCAAAACTCGAAAGTAAGTTTTTTTTTTCTACTATCAGATATTCAGATTTTATGTTTGATATGGTCATTTGAAATTTGCTTTGTTCCCAACCCAAAAAAAAAAAAACAAAAGAACAAAGAAAACATCATTTAAAGAGATCTCGGGTATCTTCTATGATATATGCACAAATTGTTTCTTTTAGTATTTTAATTTTGATTAGGCAACTAAGATGTATGCTGGTGTTCAAAACTTTTATATAATAAAATACTATAAATACTATCAGAATTGTTTTCGTATGCTTCAAATACTCCTGTTGATTATGGCTTTTAACTCTTTCAAATTTTTGAAAGCTATCGAACTCGTTTAAATGTACCATAGAGCGAGACTCGAAAATAGGTCAAAGGCCCAATATATATACACATACATACATATCGAGATTCATATTCATTGCTTTGAAACTCAGTTGCCCCATAGTTATGGAGGGATATATTTGTAATCTCCTAGCAAATTGATAGGTCCATTCCTAATTGCCATGAAAATTAATTATAGGATTAGGGTTTGCCTCATATATGAAATTACCAATGACCGTGCACTATCATCCCTCATTACAACACCGCGAAAAATTTCTTGTGAGTATGTTATTTGTATATGAAATAATTTATGAAGATTTAAACAGACGGAAAAAAATTATATCCTCATCCAAACTTCATTTTGTACAATTTTGCGGTTAAACAATGATATGATTCCTCATCTCTCTTTTTTATATTTGTTCTTTTCACAAATTATTTCATGAATATTTTACCTCTAGTAGCTTGAAGTTGAATAATGTACACATAAAATCATCAGCGGACCTTATAGGGGCCAACTCCAAAATCTAGATTACTACAGTTTGGAAAAATTCGAGGGGAGCATATTTTTAAAAAGTTAAATTTTTAGTTTTTTGTATATAAATCTGGGAAATTTCCGAAGTTTTCAATATGGGTATGCATGAATTATCATTTCCAAAAAAAATAAAAATAAATATCTCTATCTATTTTCTTAATTGTCCTCTCCCAACATGTATTGGTTCGAGTTGTCTATTTTAAGGTGGGAACCATTGATTTAGAAAGAGAACAAAATATGAGAGGAGTATGTTCACGTGTTAGAAAGTTACTTATGGATATATGTACGTATAAAAGTGTGATATTCACATGATAACGCCCATTTGTATTCCTCTTATGTCAACTACATGACAGGCTAGCTACTGTTTGATTCAATTTACTATTTCTAGTGGATATCAAAGTTTATATGTATTTGGTCCCGGATAAGATTGCTCATATGTGTACATTCTTGTGTTTTATTCCCTGCGTTTTTTTAAGTGTTCTTTTAGCACAATGAAAATTTTCATAAACAAGTATCCATTTCACAATTTTAGTGTATAAATCTGACAAATTATTTACTATTTAAATTGTTCTTACATAAATAAGAGAGAAAATTGATGTATTATTTATTTTTATTAAGAAAAATAAGAGTTAATTTTATTTATTAGAAGTATTTCTGAACATATTATATTTATTAATTATTACTTTAACTAGTATGTCTAATTTCAAATGAATAATTTAAAAAGAACAGGGGGAAGTAGATTTACATTGCATCTGGCTTTTTGGGGGTTTGTGTAGACAGAAAGGAAAGAGAGAGATAAAGAGTTAAAATTGAAATAAATTAGAATGTACTATATATATGTATATTTATATATATATATTCTTGTGGTACATTGAGACGATAGAGAATGACACTATGTAGTCCCCGGAGTGCAGCTTTTTCTAAGGGTTAGGTAGAAAATCAAAGCTTAAAAAGGTGTGTTTGGATTATTATCTTGGACTTATAATTAGAGTAATGAATAGCACACAGAATGTTTTGAGCAATAACATGACCTCGTGACATGTAATTTTTTCATTAGTGTTGTAGCTCGAGCTTAGAAATTTGAGTTTTGAAAGTAGAATAAATGATTACTCCTATATAATTTTGGCTCGGAGGGTCTATTTTTAAAAGTTGGCAACTTTATTATTGGGGTTTAATTGTATCAATGATCACATATATTTTTATGTGTTGACAAAATATTATACCGTGCAACTGTAAGAAGCGGATTACTATAATTTTTTCTATATAACTCTAACCCTAACTCATGGAAACGAAGACGTACAATTTTTCACAGTTGGAATGATCTAGATGTCCTTTGATTACATGAGGTATTTGCAAGATGAACTAATGGATTAACTTTATCCGTATTAATAGCGTTGGGATGGTTTTTACAAATGAGCTTCGGAAAATATAATGATTATATGATTACTTAGACAAGGAGTGTATGCACAATAATCAAGTCAAACATTATGCACCAAAGATATCGCGGTATGCCGTTGATTGAGGAGAAGGTAAATTTTTTGTCAATATTTATCATTTTCAACACATCCCCTCTCAAAAGATAAATTAAGAGTCTGAAATACATCTAACTCTTAAAATATTATTCCCTCCTTTTCATATTAAAAATTGTTTAAAATTATGGCATAGGATTAAAAAAATTATTAAATAATTTCATTTGTATAAAAAAATATTGATATTTTTCTATATTAACTTTTATTGAAACACCCAAAAAATTAAAGAGTTGAGCAATTGATAGAGATAAAATTGAAAACAGTTAATAAAAATAATATTAATTTTCTAAAGTGATACTTAATATAAAATATTTTTTTTTTCTAAAACGGCTTTTAATATGAAAAGAAGGGGAGTTTAAATTGATTACATAGGAAAACATAGCGAATGAACTCTGGGTCATGTTAATTGATTAGATGATATTTAGACGATGCATATGCACAATAATCAAGTCAATTTAAATGAAAATGCATGGATGATTGGCTGTGTCGTGTTGATTGAGAAGAAGGTTAAATTTCTTATATATATATATTATTTTCTAGCACATACCTCCTCAAGAGATACCACGCGAGGGTCCCGAATAGACCAAACCCAGAAAAATGCCAAAAACTTTGGAGATTTAAAATTGAAGGGAACAAAAAACAGCACACAAAGACATGAACATAAAAATGATTTGATCATGATGTATACATATGGTTTATAATTAAAATAAATGAAAGCTAGGCCCGTGAGAGAGTGAGCCAAATTAACACCTTTATAACATGACAAAATCTTAATACACATACATCATAATTATATATAAAATCCACCCCCCTGGCCGGCACATGATCCTCTCCTTTATATCTCCCTCTCTCTCCTGTATCTCTCCTCTCTGTCCCTCTCTCTCTGAGAAAGCCCTTTTGTTTCCTTGACTTTGCAATTACTTTCTTTGGAATGATAAGATATATATATTTTTTTCAGGTAAAAGTTGTAGTGTCTATTTTACCTTGATCAATTTTGAAATTTTGATCATGTTTGGTTGAAGGTTTTCTGTTTTAAGTTTTTTTTTTCCTTATAAGTTAATGTGCATTAAGCTATTCAACTTTTAAGAGGATTTTTTTTTCTATTAGTTTGATAAGCTGAATTCATATATAACTTGTTATTAGTTTACAGAAATTAATTTTTTGTTTGAAAATTTCAACTAAATAAACTTCTAGTAATTTTTAGTATATGTGTTAAACTAAACATGGATCATTTCCCAATGTCCTGGTAACACTACTAGTATAGTCTCTTTCCAACTGATTTCCCAATCTAATTCTTCAATATCTCATGCATATTTATTTATTTATTTATATAGGATTAATTGAGTACCAGACCAGCAAACTCAAGAAATAACCAGCTGAACTAGCGCTCCGTTCACTTTCTCTAGAATGATGCAATTCACGGAGGCCGCTCCTCCCCTGCCACCGCCCTCGTTACACCATAACTCCCCTCTCACGAGGCCATGGCCCGGCTTTCCCACGTCCAAGGCGCTAGGCACCACCACCTCATCATTCGGGGACGCTAACTGTATGGAACAACTCCTCGTCCACTGTGCCAACGCCATCGAGTCGAATGATGTGACCCTGGCCCAGCAGCTCCTGTGGGTCCTGCACAACATTGCCCCGCCAGAAGGCGACTCCAACCAGCGTCTTGCCTGCGGGTTCCTCCGAGCCCTCATGGGCCGGGCCGCCACCAGCGGCAACTGCAAGTGGGCTACTGCCATGGCCCATGCCACAAGCCTTGCCATCCTCACTCACAAGTTCACCGTTATCGAGCTCGCCAGCTTCGTTGACCTCACACCTTGGCACAGGTAACCAGACTCTCATACCATGTTAAATTACAAATTCGTCTAAAATTTTATAGGGATTAGTACAATTATTTATAGTTTTTCTTGTAACAGGTTCGGATTCACCGCAGCTAATTCTGCAATTCTAGAAGCAATCGAGGGTTTTTCTACTATACATATCATTGACTTGAGTCTAACTCATTGTATGCAAATTCCGACACTAATTGATGCTATATCGGCTCGTCTAGTGGTGGGACCAGACCATGCCCCACCACTGGTGAAGCTGACCGTGGCGGGTGTGACGGAGGATATCCCGCCTAAGCTTGATATTTCTTACGAAGAATTAGGGTCGAAATTGGTGAATTTTGCTAGATTGAAGAATGTGACCCTAGAATTTAGGGTCATTCCTTCTAGCTCTTCCGACGGATTTTCGACCCTAATCGAACAAATCAAATTACAAAATTTGATATCTTCGAATAGTGTGGAGGCACTAGTTATAAATTGTCACATGATGCTACATTATGTTCCAGATGAGACGCTATTTTCGTTTGAGTCCTCTTCGTACCGGTCGATGTTTTTGAAATCGATTCGGAGTTTGGAACCAAATATTGTAATTTTAGTGGACGAAGACGCTGATTTCACTTCAAATAACTTGGTGAATAGACTAAGGTCCGCATTCAACTATTTTTGGATACCGTATGATACGGTAGATACATTTCTACCGAAAGGGTGTAAGCAGAGGCAGTGGTACGAGGCTGACGTGTGCTGGAAGATAGAGAACGTGATTGCACAAGAGGGGCAGAGAAGGGTCGAGAGGCTCGAGTCGAAGGCCCTGTGGGCCCAACGGATGAGAAATTCGAACTTTCGCGTGGTTGGGTTTAGCGAGGACACGGTTAACGAGGTGAGGTGTATGCTCGATGAACATGCGGCCGGGTGGGGATTGAAGAGAGATGAAGAGGATCTTGTGCTAACTTGGAAAGGACACAATGTTGTGTTTGCCACAGCTTGGGTACCTACTTGATCATAATGTTTTCTTTTTTGATATTTATTTTTATTTCTTGATGATTTTATATCTTCTGGGTAATGAGCCATTTGGCATTAACTTTGGTATGTCTTTTTGATGTTACCTTGAGATTGTTTCCTAGCTATTCATGGCTCTATCTAGGATTAAAATTGGTGAATCAGAAGGTGGAATCTTTTTATCTCTCTCTAACGTACATATAATAATAGGTTGAGGACTTTTGTCATTTTAAACAATTAAGGATTAATTACCAGTAGTATGGTATGTTCTGGCTTATATACTCAGACAATTGTCTTTAGCTGCTTTTTTAGTTTTTGTTTTATTATTCAATTTATGTCATTATATTGCTAGTCTTCAATCTTCATATGAATGTTCCTATCGTATGTTTGAATGTGAGTTAGTATATCTTTGAGAGAATGAAAAATACAATGTCTTTACCAAACTAATATTTGTTCTTCAGGCTAGGTCAGTTTTTTTTTTTTTAATGATATCAAACCTCAAAAACCATATAATACTTTATGTCACAGCTTGCTTATAAATTACAACCTTTAACATTATTGGCAGTGGCGAATGTGGATTTTAGGAAAAAAAAAAAGCCAAAGTATTTAAAATTCTACCGAAGGTGACACAAAACAGAATTTGTTAGTTTTTAACGTGTAAAATGTGCTATGAATCTGAGAACAAAATGAACATAACGTAAAACAATTAACATGAGACGATCATCAAATCTAAACAAAACCAGCAAAAACTTCTCCTTTTCGATAAGTTGGAAGTCAAGTTTTGGTTTCCTATGGCTTGGTTTCACTTTCACATACGTAGGTGCCACATCATCATAGCAAGTGTTCGCAATCGGT
>MKEJ01015779.1:0-11070 GCA_001753735.1 Embelia ribes
AAAAAAAAAAAAAAAAGCTTTTATTTCTATTTTACAAATTCTCTATCTATTATACTCTGCATCAGATTACATATCATGTTATTTATAATGTTAAAATATTTTTAATTTTTATCTTTCACTATTATTTTTTTTAAAATAATGATATATACATTGCATATTATTTCAACCAAAATTAATTTTTTAGATTAATAAAAATTAAAATTCAATAGTTTTAAAATATAAATTTTGTAAATTTAAAATTCTAAATTTGATGTATTAACTTTTATTTTTCATACCTATGTAGATCAAATTTAGAAAATAATTGGAAAAAACTTTTAAATGTAATTTTTGTGAAATACTCAGTTACATAAGGTCCCGTCAATAAAATTCAAAGTAATAATTTAGAGAAAAATTAGATAGATTATAGGGGTGTATATTTTAGATAATGTTAATTTAAATATTTAATTGTTTGTTAATAGTAGTTTTGAAATAACTCATGCTTTTAAAAGCTATTATATTTTTTTTTTTATAGTTGATTATAAAAATAAAAATTCTCAATATATATTTATTCCCAATATATATATATTTTTATTTTTTGGTAATAAAAATGACAATTTACCAAATATTACATTACATATCAAAGTAGTATTTAAATATTTTTTTAACAATTATGTCTGCTTTGCAATCAACCTCTAAAAATAATTTTAAGGAATAGATTTTGATAAATACTGACGCTAACTAGTAATTAGTCTCCAAATCGACACATGAAAATAGTCTACTCGTTTCATGAATTTCATAAAATATTCGTATTGACCGCAACAATTTCTGAAAACCTCATGTGCCCTTCATCTTCTTGCTTTTATTCTAATAAATATATATAGTAATAAAATCATATGTTAATTTTTGTATACTTTTTTAACAAATCACCTTACTTAATTTCCAATCTCAAAAGTCAAAACACAAATCCCTAACCACACACAAAACCAAACAAGATCAGAAAACAAGAGAACAAAAAAATGGAAACTGAAATCAAAAACTTCATCAAGGTATGGCTTACAGCAATCCTCTCCATATGTTATTGCTATTACATACCAAAACACATCCCAAAAGGCTTCAAGAGGCTCCTCTCTCTCGTCCCCGTCCTCGCCCTCTTCGCCCTCCTCCCCCTCGGCCTCTCGTCCGCCCACCTATGCGGCCCCACCGCCTTCTACCTCGTCTGGCTCGGAAACTCAAAGCTCGTCCTCTTCGCATTCGGGCTCGGCCCATTGTCCGAACCCGAAAGCCTAATTCAGTTTCTTTCAATATCTCTCCTTCCAATCAAATTTGTATCGGAAACTACGCAAAACAAATCATTACCCAAGTGGAACAGATCCGCTGACGTGACAATCAAGGTTTTGTTGTTAGCTATCGTGGTCCGTACGTACGGCTATAGGGAATTTATTCCCAACAGCGTCATCTACGTCTTTGGTTCGGGCCTTACTGGGATTCGCGATCGAGCCCCAGTTCAACGACCCCTACCTCTCCACGTCATTGCAGGACTTCTGGGGACGTAGGTGGAACCTGATGGTCACCAGTATCCTGAGGCCGACAGTGTACCTGCCCACACTGGATTACACCTCCCGGTTTTTGGCCCGGAGGTGGGCCCGTGCTCTGGCGACGCTCGCGGCCTTTCTGGTGTCCGGATTGATGCACGAGCTGATATACTATTACTTGACGCGTGTGGGGCCAACATGGGAGGTGACATGGTTCTTCGTGCTGCAGGGCGTGTCCACCGCTGCCGAGGTGGCGGCGAAGGAGGCCGTAGCGGGGAGATGGAGGTTTCCCGTGGCGGTTTCGCGGGTTCTAACATTAGGATATATAATGGCGACCGGCGTTTGGCTATTTTTCCCACAAATTGTGAGGAATGGGGTGGACCAAAAGGCCATTGGGGAGTACCATATAATGTTAGATTTTGTGAGGGCAAAATTGTCAATTTAGATTTTAATCGGAAAAAAGTTTCATGACCTTGTTACCACCATCGGATTCATTATCTTTTGTTGATGGTTGTTGTTAAGCTAAAATTCATGTATCATTGAAACTCTAGCAATTGCGAAATTAATATGTAAACTTGTTAAATTGTTGCTGTTAAATTTTTGTCGTTATCATTAATGTTAAGCCAATCATAATTAAAATTTAGATGTTCACATGACTAGGATGGTTTGGTTACCGCTTCTACATTCGATTTCTTTTGTTTTTTTCTTTTTTTTTGTAATATTTTCATTCACAAACAATTGACCATATTTATATTTTGAATATAAAATAAAAATTACCCATTTATATTTTGGATCTGTCTAATTATTATAATTTGCTGTTATACAAGACTTTTTTTTGTAGGTCCCACTTGTCACGTGACTCTCTCCCTATCTGTCGTGGTGGCTCAGTCTTTAAGAGCATTTATCGCAGTGATGATAAAATAAGCGTTGATTTAATTGCTTTTCATTTGTAATAATTGCATGGTGGACTAACTTCAATTAAATGCAATCTCTCTCATTAGCACTGTTATTGCTTATAAAAAATTGAAAATATATACAAATCAATTTTGTGGAGTTTTTTTTCAACTGAATATACATACAAATCAATTTTATTGATACAAATCAATTTTATGGAGTTTTCTTTATCAGAATATTGTACAAATACAAATTATTTACCAAATTAAGGCCGTTTCTAAGTTAATTATCATAACAACTTTATTTCCAAAATCACAGTTTGAAACTCCGATTTTTAAATATGATAACAAAATTGCAATTTGAGACTCCATAATTTTATAGATAAAAAATACAGTTTCAAGCTGAGATTTTGCCACTAAGCTTGTAAAAAAAAAGCAGTTTCAAATTGTAATTCTATTGTTGTGCTTGTTTAGAATCCCGGGCGTACTTGCAACAGAATTGGAATTCAAAAATGCCTTTTATGGAACAATCTTGATTTGGTAATTATTTTAAAAATAGCCTTGATTTTATAAATAATTTGAAAAACAACATAAGTGAAAAACACTCAATTTATGTCATGTGAATCCATAAGTACTAATTATAATTGTTGATATTCTAAAATAAAAAATTAGCTAAGTATCTAGGTCTGGCTGGGACCCCATTGGATCGGCTAAAGTTGTTTTAGGTCCGGCTAGCCGAAAGCGGTACTCAATTTTCACGTCTCGAAGGTTTAAGATCAGTAAAATATAAAAAGAAATCAAATCTTTACAACTTTATTTTCAGCAAATCGTTCAATATTTATTTAGGGTTGTAACCCTAGTATAAATATATATTTTTCTATAATTATATGTATGCAATTGAAAAAGTGTGAGTGCATTGTTAGAGATCGGTATAAAAGAGAGAGATATAGAAGTTTTGTGTAATCTTTTATCTCTCACACATCAAAACAATGTTCGCTTTGGCGCCCCAGATGTAGTTAGATTGATGAATTGGGTCAACCAATCATTATGTATTCTTCGTTTTCTGTTCTTTGACTTTTTTATATTAGCATATAATTCCGCAACAATTGGTCTGATAGATTTTAGGTTCTAAAAGACGCAAATAGAACATTATCTATACGTTAAAGATCTGCACGAAACCTCTCAAAAAATAAGTCAAATGGTAAGGCATATGAGAAGTGGAAGATTATGGACAAAAAAAAGCCCTAAGTATTGTGTGTTTGTTGCTATCGCGGAATATGACGTTCAATATAGCGAAGGAGATGACCACAACCTCCCCGATGAAGGCGTTGTCTGACATGTACGAAAAGCCATCCGCGATGAATAAGGTTCATCTGATGCAGCAGTTGTTTAACTTAAAGATGGCAGAGGGTACAACAATTGCGATGTATCTCAACGAATCAACCTAATCACAACCCATTGCAGTTCAGTTGATAGTAATTTCGATGTAGAAGTAAGTGCCTTAATTATATTGTCTTCCCTACCAGACAGTTGGAATGTTACTGCAACTACAGTTAGCGGTTTGAAATGAAATGAAAAGCTGAAGTTTAATGAGGTATGTGACCTAACTGTGAGGAAAGAGATTTAGATAAGAAAATTGCATATAACAACAAGGTTGGCTTTGAGTACAGAAAGTAGGGATAGATTAGTACCGAGGAATTCAAATGGGGATAGATTGAAATCCATAAACAAGAGCAAGTCGAGTAACCCAAAATTGAATAAGGATTCTATATAATATTGGAATTGTGGGAAGTTTGGGCATTATCAGAATCAATGCAAGGCACCAAAGAAGAAGACTGAAAAAGATGATGGATAGCTATCAACAAACTTCACATAGGAGATTAGTGACGCCATCATCATTTCACTCTTGCCTTAGTCGTGAAATCATGGAAATTATGCCTCTAGTGATTTTAAAAAGGTTTATCTAGTTGATGATGAGCCTTTAGAAATATTAGGGAATGGAGATCTTAGGGTCAAGACGCCGAATGGACTTATTTGGTAACTGCAGAGTTTCAGATATATCCTTAGTTTGAAGAGGATTTGATATTTGTAGGGTAGCTAGATGGTGAATGGTATACAATATCCTTTGTGGATGGTCTTTGGAAGATTTCCAAATGAGCCAAACAACCATGATAGTATTACACTTGCTGGTGCAAATAAATATACAAATCTACAGTATTGCAGACTTGCCCATATGAGTGAGAAGGGGTTGAAACTGCTTTGCTCAAGGGGTAAACTGACGGGCATTAATATCTTCAATGTTGGCTTGTGTGATGATTGTGTACTTGAGAAACAGTTCAAAGGGTGGTAGAATTTTGAGAAAACAAAAGTTGAAATTGGTACATAGTGATCTATTGGGACCAACCCGAGTGACATTTCTGGGTGGCGTGTCATACTGCATAACCTTCATTGACCACTCCACTAGGAAGGTATGGTTTTATTTCCTGAAATGTAAATCTGATACTTTTGGTATTTTAAAGAAGTGGAAAACCTTTATGGATAATGAAACAGGTTTGAAAAGTCAAATGCTTGAGATTCGATAATGGTGGTGAATATGAGCCTAGTGAGTTCAAAGAATATTATGATGTGAATGGGATTCGTATGGAAAAGACCATATTGAGGACTCATCAGCATAATTAAGTGGCAGAACGTATGAACAGAACTCTAAATAAACGTGTTAGGTGCATGTGATTATATGTTGGGTTGCCTAAGATGTGTTAGACAGATGTTTGTACAACAAAGTTCTTGATTAAACGAGAACCATCAATTCCTTTGGATGGGGGAATAACGGATGAAGCTTGGAATGATAAAGCGAGAGATTCTTGTGTTAATCTCCCTTCTATATACAAACACTATTAATAACTAATAAGAATACGGATTGAATTTTGCCAGCACAATAAAAAAAATTTAAACTGTACAAAGTTAATCAGTGCATCCGCCTGATCCCGTTATTGGGCCGGTCCATTTAACCCGTTTACTCTAAAGGCCCAAATCCATCTAAATTAATAGGTTTGAAGATTCAATTTCTCTCTCTTGCGACGAATCATCGGCCCGTATTTCAGTTCTCACTCTCAAACTCTCTCTCTCTCTATTTTTGAAATTTGTGAAGTGTTATAATCCCAAAAAAATGTTTATCAGCAAATTTTTAATTCAGTTTACGACCAATATGATCTATCCTATAGCACTTGGATTGGTCTAACTTAACTTTTGGGCTAATCCAATAGTTGTTGGATCGATCGGACCTACGAGAATTCATCCTCAATCCGAGGCTGCAATTTTAGTGAAAAACTTACGAAATGACTCATAATCCCTCCTAGACATATCCCAAAGCATTTTGCACCTTATGGAATGACATTTAAATGTGTAAAACTCGTCGTACACTTCATAACACATCTTCCAATAAATCCCGACATATATGCCACATTCCCTCATTTCCTGAGGCTAATTCCGCACGAAATACTTCACACGATACACGCGGGACACCAATCCCAGGATATACAATAAATAATATATTATAACTCATATAATTATATTATTTATTAAGCAAAAAATTCATACGTAAATTCAGGGGTGTTGCACTTTGAGTATCGGGTCAGGTTTACCCTATTATTTAAATAATATATTTATATTTTTTTTCTTTAATATATGTCTTAGTTTTTTTCATAATGATTAATATGACATAAGATTTTATAATATTAGACAAATAAAAATCTTTGACAAATATTTAAGAAGAAAAAAAATCACCACTTAATAAACTTAAAGTGTATAACTTTACTTTGTAATGTGAAATTATGATTAATTTTAGTTTCATAACTCATAACAAAGTGAGATTACATAAGAAAGTAAAATTTTTGCATATATTAGTAATATAGTTACATATATCTTATATATGCGAATGTATGTATGTATATATTTATACACACACATATATCTGATTAGCCAATAATATCAAATTACTAATTATAAAAGTATGAAGAAGGTCAATGCTTCCTCCCTTTTCATTATACCCAAAATGCAATTCCCGGCTCTTGAAATTACAGCCGCGAATATTACTTTCTCTCTATATATAGATATAAATAATTTTTTATTTTTCTATTCCAAAAATAGCTTTTCATGAGCAATAAAATTACATTAACTTTTCATCTATTGAAAGATAAAAAAGAATAAATAAGTAATTTGTTAAATTGAAGGTAACTAAGGCATGGAATACATTACTCTACTAACAAAATATTAAAATTTAATATTAAAATTTTATTTTGAAGTCCAAAATATTTTTCAAATAAAGATGAAGCCTATATATATGGCAAATATATGTGACCTATATATGAGCATCTATAGGGAAATAAATATTAATCATGGAGATTATGCTGCCATAAATTTATAAGAAAATTGATTAAAATTTGATATTAATACCGTGACAACTATTTTTCAACTCCACGTGTGAATATTAGACAAAAAAAAATTATTTTTTAATAATTAATTATGATAGTATTTTTAGGTAATATATCATATGCAATAAACTAAAAGCTAAACCTTCACGTAGCTTTAGCCAGGTGGCGCCTTATAATTGTGATGCTTGTTAATTTTAATAAAATAATAGATTAAAATAAATTGAAAGGATTTCAGCTGTTATTGAATTTTGAGAATTGTAACAACAAATTAATATGGTTTTATGTTTGTAACAATAATGCACATATTTACTTTAATTACACATGAATTAGAAATTTAATTTAGAAAGAAGTTACTGATATATTTTTATAAATTATACTATTTAATTAAAATGAATTGAAAGTGTATAAGTTGTCATTGAATGATGAGAATTGTAATTGCACATTAATATGATTTTATATTTGCAACAACAACATACATGTCACTTTAATTACCTTTAAAAAAATACCACTTTAATTACAAATAAATTGAAATTTTAAATTAAAAATGAGTCACTAATATAGTTGTATAAATAGTACGATTTTAATTAAAGTATCACAACACTATATATAATCAAATAAATCTCGACTATATAAATTAAGTATTGAGTATTTGAATATTACGCTCTAAAATTATGACACTTATTTACTAAATATCTATAGTTTTGAAATGTACAAAATGATGTTCCGACAAAAATAATAAAATAATAAAAATGATAATTACATTTTTATTATAATGATAATGATAGTTATAAGTTGAAACATAAAAAATAAAGGCATCATTCTTTTATTCACAAAGTAAGAAAATTAGCTAAAATTTGACTATATCGAGAAAGATAGCACGTGCAATGCACATGTGATTCTTCTAGTACTTCGGGAAGTATGAGGTTAAAGGATGTCCGAAATAACTTGGATTTTCTTATTTTTCGAGTAGAGATCAATGTGTTTCCTTGATAACATGAAAAATTATTTCACGAAATGAAACACAAGGGCATAAAAGGTTGTTCAAGTTGTTGATCATTGTGATGAAAAAGCTACAAGATGATGGCAATGGTTTTTGTGCCAACATACGAGGCATACAATCTTGTGGTGCAAATTTGAAGTGGGATTGTAACGTCCCAGAATTTCAAGCAACCTCGAGTATGTTACTTGACCCAACCACATCATATAATCAAATAAAATGACTAACAATCCTTCTTTATTATTAAAAACTGCTCCAATGTAAGAGTAACAAACATAAGTCACCCGACCTTATTATTATATTTTTTCTTGCCATACATCATATTTCAAAATAAATGAAATCATATCCAGACTCGGCTCTTCGGCCTATAACTGTCTGGAAAAAAAGAAAATAAAGTACTGAATGAATAATAAAGTCAAACGATCCCTGAGTGAGCTCTAATATGTCCTATCCATGGTGCTCATGACCCCTAACCCTCTGGTTTTGTTTGACATTTTCATGCAAAATGGCCATAGAAAAACCAATCAAGCAGGCACGAGTCAGAAAACTGGAAAACAATTCTAAAGAAAAGATAGATGTATGAAAATATAACATGTGATAACTCATCAACCATCCACATATCTCTAGATCTAACACATTTCAACCATCTACCAGGCATCACATCTAATCTTCGGGATATAATGTCATCCCACATACTGCCAACCACTTGAAAACACTATTTTTGAGGCCATTGACCACTTTTTATAGTTAAGATATGAGTACTCATAAGATACGGCCAACACGGACTACGTGTACTACGACCAACACGGAATATACTTTCCTCCGTGTGTTACAAATACTGTGGAACATACTTGCCTCCACATGTCACAGCCACCATGGAATATACATTCCTCCATGTACCAATAACTACAACTACCTACAACATAAGAGTTTGGAGTAAACAGTCCTACTCGCTAATTTTATCACAACCCTACTTACATTCAATCTAACACGTAAGACATGAAATTATGTTCATATTACAATTATACCATTGAAATTCTAACACATTCACAACTATGTAACGCCCATTTATAACCGATTTCTACTTTTTGATTTGGATTAAACATGGATACATTTCTCAATCTAAACCTATTCACTTTTGTCCATTCTGCAGTGGTACCGTGCCCATGGTCCCAAAATACTATACCCATGATTCCCAGACATCGTGTCCATGATTTTCCAGCACAACGAAACCCACAATAAGCAAAAAAACACCTTCGTAAAACATCAATTTTTACAATTTTTCACAACCATCAAAACAGAGTCGATGCAAACTTTTCAATATAATTGGATTGGGTTTTCTACCACGTACATTATGCAAAAACGAATGATTCCCCTTAAAAAGCTTGGAAATCAACCCTAACCCTTCCCATACAACTAGTCAACCTAACTACGAGCCTACAATCAAAATTGAGTGATAGTTTGGATTGCTAACAATTATCTACTCATTAATTTATCATAAAGCTTCAATTTTGATAAATTAGAACAATTATAGGTATGAACGACCTAAAGAGTTTGTAGATAATACTTACATCAGAATGACAAGAATAAGACGAGGAGTTTGAATCCATAATCAATTTTCCTCTCGGCCTTTTCCTCCTCTCGGATTGAGTGATTCTTGTAAGTGGATGTCTTCTCCTCTTTTCCCTTCCTCTCTCACTCTCTGTTTTCAATATGTGCATATAATGAACGTAAGAAAAATGAAAGGGGAAAAAGAAAGGAAAAATAATTAACTTTCCCATCTAATTTCACCTTAATTACAAATTGGTCCTACTATTTTATTGTGTATTATCACAAATAATTTTTTTATTATTATAGTGCCTTACAAGGATTCTTGTATTGATTTTTTCTGAAAAATTCTCATCCTATGGTATTATTTGAGTATGCTCATGACTTGCCATTTAGCAATGCATTGGAGTCGGATTTAAAATTTTGAAAATTCACACCAAACTTGGCATTTAGTCATGCTTTAGATTTGGATTTTGAAAATTTGAAATTCACAATGAATTTACCTTTTAGTCATGCGGGAGGTTGCAATTTTGAGATGGATGAAGTTGTCAATTGTGTTAGAATTTTCGAAAATAAATTTATGTTATGCATGGGTTAAAAAAAGATTTAAATACTGACATAGGTACAAACTTATAACGAGTAGGAAAGTTGTTCGATAAAATTACCAAAAGAAATTCTTTAAAGCACAATGCGGAGTTTTTGGGTTAATTTTTTTGGTGAATATTATTTTTTGGCAGATTCGACATCTCATAGGAAAATAGAATTTTTTGATAATAAACTATGTTCGCTAGAGTTAAAATTTGGTGGAGAATTAGCCAAGATGTTTATGGACACGTGTATGCCAACTTCAATTATTGCGTTTGGATAAGCGGGTATTAGATTATGATTTTTTTAAAACCGTTGATATAAGTTGTCCAAGTAAGATTGTTCAAGAAAAAGGAAGAAGTTCTCGAGCTTTAATTACTCTTTGGAGTATAAGTAAGTATGGGTTGATTTTGGGATGTAGTACACCACTTGTGGAGGATAGAGATTTATTTTGGGATGCTATCTTATAAAAATATATCTTGGGATCGAATAGGAATATGATGAGAAAAATATTGGGAGTTCAAAGTGTTTCTTATTATAGGTTTTGTATTGTGGACACAATTTTTTGGAGACTATCTAAGCTCAAACTATTAATGAGATTATGAGGTTGGCATAGTTTGATTCGTGTCAGACCAGATGAGAAATAAGAAGTGTTACATGTTCTTAATTTCGACTTTGAGGATAAAGCCATTATCAAGCTAGAAAGAATGATGGGATTGTGCTATCTTGGGACGCTTAGCTTCCGAGGTCACGATTCTAGAGTTCAATATTGAAAATAAGATCGTTTTGAAGAGGGGTTGAATGATGAGAACTAGAGCAATAGCATATTATTATTTTTATTTCTTAGTAGTTGTTTTGTTATTAATAATAATTATTTAGTTGATATTTTATTATTTAGTGAGCTCATGGGCTTAGATCATTGTTGGAAAGCACCTTAGGGTTATGGTTGTTTTCCTTATTTCTTCGTTGTAACCTCTAGTGATTGGATTATCAATGAAAAAATGAAATAAATACAGTCTAAAATAGAAAGTGGTTTATTCTCTAAGCATGGTCTAATAGCTTGAGTATGATGTTCGTTTGTGTACTGTGAGTCACGCAATAATACC
>MKEJ01015781.1:0-16361 GCA_001753735.1 Embelia ribes
TAAAATTTTCAGTTAAATGCCAAAGCTGTACCGTTTCAAAATTGGAAGTTCCATTTAAAAACTATTTAATCTTTATTCATAAGCCGAGCTCATAAATGATTATGCGGTATCCATTTTCGATTGTTTACCGTAAATATTTTTGAACTTGGTATTTAGTTACAAAATTTAAAAATTTATAATTTGACAATCAACTCAACAACAAATAATTAATAAACAATGTATAATGCAAATAAAAATTTACATAAAATAGTCACGAAACAAATCGTTCCAAAACAAGTCACACCAAAGTCGGTGTTAAAGTGAGCACTGTATATTACGTTTCAAATATATAATTTTATATTATGAAAATATATTTTTCATGTGACATTGTTTACATATAATTTAGAAATATACATAAATATACACATTCATTCGGATTAGATAGGTACACAATTGATATCGGTAATCCCGGGTGTTCAATACAAAATCCATACCAAATCTATCTTGTTAAGCTATCGTTTTTGTACCAACATTTCGAACTAATAGTCGGGTCAATTTTGTTTTTAAAACAAAATTTCCATAACATCAGTTAAGCTATCGTGTCTACGCTAAAAGCTCGAACAAATAGTAGGGCCAATTTGTTTGTTATTTTATATTAATCTCCATCGTTACTTACGACACAGGCTTGAAATGAGAGTCTAGAAAGTTGACATGATGCCCATGCATGCCTATTTACTTTAACTGTGAAAAATCTATCTTCAATCTGATCTGGTCTCACATGGAAAAACTATAAGCAAAAAATAAATTTAAAACATAACCATGTTAATTATGAAAAAAATATTTCACAAGGATTAAACAGGATATTCATCTAAAATAAAAAAACTAGATTGATGTGGTATCTAGTTTTGATTAATTAATGTGAAACAACTTGTTAATTTATCCATGAACATCCATAGGCATGATACATAATCATTTGTTTGTAAAAAAATAATATTTGAAAATACTTATTATAAAATTACCGGAAACATGCTCCAGATATAAAAACATCTGCTCTTGAAAATACTTCTAATAATATTCTTTCGAGAGCTTACTGACATTAAAATATAACTGGGTATTACTTATTCAATTACTAATGGACTAATTTAATTACTAATAAATCATTGTTACTATATTTCCACTACATTTAAGATTGAATTTCTCATTTCAAAATTTGGCACCGTATTTATTCATCTCTATTTTCAAAGCTGACGACTATGACATGCTCATTATACATCAAGATTTTAAATCTAAATTTTATAATTGGAAATAAGACCAAAATTTCGGCTCTCCGTTATTTAATTTATGTGTACACCATATATGGAACCGGGCTGCCTAGCAGAGGTATTGGATAATCCCTGTTTGATTCATATGAATCGTTAATTTTGGAATTAATAGTTGAGATTAAATAAATTTATTATTTAATTTAATTTTGAAAATTCATTCATTTATGTTCCAGACCTCAACACTACTATCAGGCAACCCGCCCCTTTTGCACTATATATCTGCAGGCAATACAAGACACCACATTGCATTAGAGATCTTCCATGTAATAAATTCTAATTTTTCTGCTTTCCTACTTGAATTATGGATAATTTTTAGATGTTTAAATTTTAAGTTGAATTTATTTCTAATTATAATTGAATAAGTTAAAAATTTTGAACTCTATATATTTTTTATTTTTTAAATAAAATTAAATTTACTTATTTATTTAAAAACTACCACCAATCGAATTAACGAAGGAATTAACTTAGGGGTGTATATTGTAACTAGTCAAACTATAATACACCCTTGCCCATGCTACCCTATGCCTTTATTTTATAATTCTTTACTAGGGGATGATAATATTTTAAATTCAAGTCCCCTCGTGTGTGTGTGTGTGTGTAAATCCTATTTAAAAATAAAAAAAAAATCTTTCGGTAATGAGGAACTCGTTTTTCGGAAAATTCACTAACATGTAAGTATTTTGCTTCCAAAACTAGTAAACAATATTTTGAGAAAAAAAGAAATTACTAATAGAAAACTCGCAAAGTTAAAAATAATCTGGTTTAATCATTTTCTTATAATACCAACACTATTTATAGTACTACTAAAAATTTATGAAAAACATAGAACCACCTTTGTATTTACATATATTTCTCATCATAGTTTACTTATTTTCAAGTATATAGATATATTATTTATTCGATTATTTATAAATCTCCGGTTTTCAATCCCTACATTAGAGAATGGGGAGATTTCGAATTTGAGTATCTTGATGTGTAAAAATGTTTTAAAAGTTTGTAATACTAAAACAAAAAAAAAAAATAAATTGGGTAAATTACACTTTGCCCCCACGTGGTTTATGACAGTTTTAAAAAACCACCTGAGGTCTCTTAAATTACATTGTGACCCCACAAGGTTTTATTTCCACCACACTTTGCCCCCAAATTTTTGGTAGAAAAATGGAAGTCATATTTCTTGGCATAAATAATCCAATAAATTACAAAGTTACCCCTAAAAATGTACTATTTGTGTAGTTTTTTTTTTTTTATAATTTGTTAGCAGATTGTATTTTATGTGTAAATCTAATATATTTTTCTTAAAACATGGTGATATTTTTTGAATTTCACCAAAATTAAGATTCTAAATTAATAAAATAAGGCAAAGAGTTGAGGATAATATGGTCTTTAAACTTGGTAATCAAACTTAAGTTATGACTTGGGAAATAATCAGAAACGTCAATTGTCAAAGTGTGATTTACCCAAAAAAATTGAACATTGGATGGTTATAACATTACTTGTGGATGAGAAGTACTAGTGAAATGCTATGAGGCTCACAATTACAATTTCAAGGAAATTTAATACTTTCTCCATTCCATTTTAATAATCTCATTTATTTTTTCACAAGTATTAAGAAAAATCAATTAATATTGTTGAAATATAAAATATTTTTAATCTCTTTTTTACAATACCCATAATTAATAGCATTTTGCACAACTTATAATGGATGGAGTAATTAAATAACTATAATAGATAAGAGTATTTTAATAAAGTGACTTTTTAACAACTTTTCTAAAATAGATATTGAATTATATATTGGGACTGACTTAAAAAAATACAAACTTATTAAAATGGAATCGAGGGAGTTCACATTTCCAAGTTGGATAATATCCATTGAATCTTTACATAGATACATGTCTTCTCTTTGTGCAAGCATGATATCTAGAGCCCATGGTATGGTAATTCTTCATGACAAATATCAATATTAATTGTTTTATTCAATAATGAAATCTATATAAACAATTAGATCTCAACTTTACCTTTACATGTATGTACGTTGTAAAAATGAAATGTGGCCAGGTATTTACGGACAAATGTTATGAAAAAAATAGGTTGACCAGTGCCAATTAACTCCTCGTGAATCCTATGTCCATCTCCGTCCAAATATTCATTTCAATGCTATTACAATCAATTTTTCCTAATGATTTGCATACGCGTCCGCTTATCTGTACTTGTTTTTTGACGCTTGACCATTTTAACCTTGTGTTGGAATAAAAAATCCCACAAGATGTACATATTGGGTATTTATTTAATGTTTGTTCGTAACATTTAAGCGGATAAACTAGTTTATTTCGGTTAAAAAAAAATAAAAACTAGATGCTTCCAGCTTAAAATTTTCAGCTTATTTAAGCAAAGATAACAAAACTGAGCAATCAAATACAATCTAATTTTCAAGCAAATAAGCGGATAAAGTGGAACTTAAAAACGTGCAACTAAACAAGCCATTAAATGGTAGTACATAATAGGGTAACATGGGCTTGCTTGCTAAGACAGACAAAATAGAGGCCCCCCTCTGCTCGTACGAGGATTACGCCGACAATCCTGAGTCTTCTAATGGGACCCACTCCGATCCCGGCATCGGCTCTACCTCTGGCATGGTCTCTCTCTCTCTCTCTCTTTCTCTCTAGGTCACTCTCTAACTCTATCTTGAGAAGATTAATCTTCTTAGAAAATAACCATAATGATTTCCTAAACTCTCCACAAACTGTAAACTTTAATACCCACTCGAAAAAAATATAAGACATCCATAAGAAAGTTACTATGTTACTAATGAATGGTACGAAAAATATACACCAATCCAATTACAGCGCACACGTATTGCAAGCTATTAATTATGTTCTACATCGAAGAATATAACTCGTAATCGTGAGATCTATCTGTATTGATTTCGAAATAAAATAAGAACAATCGCGATCAATAATTGCAATTATATACTCAGATCTTCTATTGTATTACTGTTCGTCATCTTGCTGCGAAGAAAGACTAAACTCTCCACAAACTGTAAACTTTAATACCCACTCGAAAAAAATATAAGACATCCATAAGAAAGTTACTATGTTACTAATGAATGGTACGAAAAATATACACCAATCCAATTACAGCGCACACGTATTGCAAGCTATTAATTATGTTCTACATCGAAGAATATAACTCGTAATCGTGAGATCTATCTGTATTGATTTCGAAATAAAATAAGAACAATCGCGATCAATAATTGCAATTATATACTCAGATCTTCTATTGTATTACTGTTCGTCATCTTGCTGCGAAGAAAGACTAAACTCTCCACAAACTGTAAACTTTAATACCCACTCGAAAAAAATATAAGACATCCATAAGAAAGTTACTATGTTACTAATGAATGGTACGAAAAATATACACCAATCCAATTACAGCGCACACGTATTGCAAGTTATTAATTATGTTCTACATCAAAGCATATAACTCATAATCGTGAGATCTATCTGTATTAATTTCGAAATAAAACAAGAGCAATTACGGTAAACAATTACCGTTATACACTGAAATCTTCTGTTGTATTCCTGCTCGTCATCTTGCTATAAAGAAAAGAAAGGCTAAACTCTCCACAAACTGTAAACTTTAATACCCACTCGAAAAAAATATAAGACATCCATAAGAAAGTTACTATGTTACTAATGAATGGTACGAAAAATATACACCAATCCAATTACAACGCACATGTATCGCAAGCTATTAATTATATTCTACATCAAAGAATAGAACTCATAATCGTAAAATCTATCAGTATTGATTTCAAAATAAAATAAGAACAATCATGATAAACAATTGCTTTTATACACTGAAATCTTGGGTTGTATTCTTACTATTCATCTTGCTATAAAAAAAAGACTAACTCTCCACAAAGTGATGAGGATATTTTAATGAGTAACCTATCTACACGTATAGCTTGTTTTATTCTTAGTTACAACAGTGACCGGATGTTAAATATGACAAGAGCATCCTATGCAGAGAAGGAATCATTGCGCATGTTTGGTTGTCCTTGTTTTTAGATTACTTGTTACTTTTAAATAATAAAAGTAAAAACGTGTGTTTGGTATATCAAGAAAAAATATACTTATTTATATTTTCGAGATAGAAAAATACACTTTTATAATTGATACCTTTTTCATAAAAGTATATTTCTTTCATATTTTATATTACTATCAATTAATTTTCATAATTCCCAATAAGAAAAAGTATGCTTTTTCTATTTTTTACTAAACACTTAAATTTTTTTACTTAAAAGTATATATTATTTCTACCAATACCAGAAAAATATATTTTTGTACTTATTAGATACAATCAAATGAGCCCATTATCCACTCTAAATAGACCTTAAAATGAATGAATAATGATATACATATAAACTAGTTGTAACGAAAACTTGTACAAATAAATATTGTATAGTTAATTTCTCTTTTTATAAAATCGATTATTGTGCCTAATTATTAATGACACAAAGCTAAATTGAATAAGTTTCGGATACAGCAATTAGTGCCACTGAAAAAATAACAATTCATGGCTCCATACCATGCTCATTGAACTAAATGGTAGAAAATGTATGTTACTTCGACATACCAATTTACTTATGATCTTTCACCTAACTTATTTTACATATAGAATTCTTAAATAAATTAAAAAGTTTGATGCGATGAAAAACTTTTAACCTTCACTAATCGATATCATCGACGCACACCGAGACATTTATTTCTTTAATTAATTTTGAATAAGCACCCCATGAATAATGCCTTCCTTCTAATACACCGAGTTTTTTGAAGCGTAACAAAAAGATAATCACCATATTTATATGTCTTTATACTAATATTGCAGTTAAGAATACAAATACTTTCCAATACTAAAATTGTTTTGCATAGTCTAATAAACCAATTATATATCTCGATTTGGGTACCATACCAATTACCATTAATGGTAAAGATAGGCAAATTAAACCATGCAATATGAGGAGATCTTGTATTTCCTAATTTGTATTGGGTTAGATATGCTTGTAGATGCCTATATATATATAAAAAAAAAGATATGCTTGTAGATATTTCTTTTATCTTTTATATATTGAGCTGCATAATAATTTTGAGTTACCCAACTTCTAGAGGTACAGACTCAATACCGTGCGGCTTGTTTGGTACGTTCTCGTAAGTGCTTTTTACTTTAAAATAAAAATGTGTATTTAGTGAAAAAAAAAATATTTATACTATCGATACGTAAAAATATGTTTATGTAAAAGTAAAAATTTTGATACTTTTTTAAAAAATATGTTTTTTGCATAATTTAATATTTTTCACTACTTCAAATACAAAAAAGTAAATATATATTTTTTAATTTCTACCCAATACAAGGATACACTTATTATACTTGTAAGTATTACTTAAAAGTATACTTATAAACACTTGATAAAAAATATACTTTTCTACTTTTAAGAAATAACCAAACCGCACTTTGTAGGCTTCTACTTGTTACAAAAGTATATATATCATCGGAATAATATCTTGTTTGATGAACATCTGATTTTCAATTTTTAGCTTTCATAAAATGAAACCTTATTTGGTGTCAAAATTTTTAAATTTATTTTTCAAAAGTTGAATTTTCTCTTAATAGTAATTTTGTGAAACTCTTTTTTCTAACTATTTAGCTTTTCAGTATTAATTGAAAAATAAAGATGAATTTGATTTCCAAAAATTAGTATACTTTCGTTCTCTTTTCAATATTTATTTCTACTTCATATATTCTATCTCAAACCCAGGAAATTTATTTTCTTAATAAACTAATTAAATATAACCCATTTGTGATTTATTTTGATATTGATATTTAAAATCAAAATCCGACAGTTATCATTTTTTATTTTCTTTTTTTTTTATAATTTTAATCGAAACAAAAATAATACGGCCTAGAAAATTTAAATATTATTATTCTAGGAAGCTAAAACTAGAATAACAACTATTATAACAACTATTATGAAGTAGAAAAGTGATTAGACTAAAAGATTCATGAAAAGAGAGCTATTGGGAGGTGATCTTGACACATAGATGCTTAATGATTTGGGTTGTTGCAACTTATTATTATATATATATTTTTTAAATATTTAAATTTAATAAAGTATTTTTGTTTATTATTATATATCAAATAATAAGTGTCATAAACATGCAATGTTCATAGTAGTCAATGTTATGAGGTTTGAGTATTTTATGAAAATCATATTTTACTTTTGCAGTTTCAAAACTAGCTATATTATTATAATTCACACCAAACAAGTATTTCGCTCACATAAAACTCAAATTTCAAATAATTAATTCGAACACCAACTTTCAAAAGGCAAATAAAAATTAGAAATCAAAAAATAAAAGCTACAAATATAAGTTTCCATAGATAATTTTCTAATTATATACCATCACTCAAATTATAAATATAAATTATTTTAAAAAATAACGTTACCAAAACGGACCTTAATAGAAAACATTCATTTTCCAATGCAGAAATTTCACCTTTTTTTCCTCCCATGCACTTGTCTTCATCTTCCTCTCTCCCAACACCATCTCTCTCTCTCTCTCTCTCTCTCTCTCTCTGATATCTCTCTGTCCATACCTTTCCTCCCATTTAAAACGCCCCATACCTCTTCAAAAGTCACTCTCACATTCATTTTTGCCATACCCATCTAGAAGATAAGCCTCTTTCTGACATCTCTTTCTATCTCTCTGTGAAATTTTATTTTATTTTTTTTCCATAAACTATTTTTCTGACAGAAAATGTCTAGCAGAAGATCAAGTAGGGGGCAGAACTCATCGGCTGGTTCTCGAATTAGTGACGAACAAATCGCGGATTTGCTCTCCAAACTACAACAACTTGTCCCCGAGCTTCGCTCCAGGCGCCACTCTGACATGGTAACCATCATTAATATATATATATAAATAAAGAGTTAAGTAACACTTGTATACATACAGTTGATAAGTTTTTCACAATAATACTCACAATATCATATCAAATCTATATAATAATAATTAAATCAAAATCTCAACATAACTAGGAAACAAAATATTCTTGTAGAATGTAAATTCAATAATAGCAAATCTTAGTACATTACACCAGATGGTAATATATTGAATAATATTCTCTAACAATATATACATATGTATGAACGTATGTATTACAAAAGATTAACTAAGTATTCAATATTTAGTGCAAATTTCTTATATGTGGTTTCGGTATTTCCATAATGAATGTTACTCCATAATAATTTTTTTGACGTTTCAGCACTCCCATTTTTAATTTCTGGCTCTTCTCTTGGTATAAAACTTTATTACTCTAGCTCGTTTCGAATTCTAACTTGTTACATTACATGCATGAAAAAATACTGGATATGCATATGTGATATTCGTCCAAGCATGACTGTTGTAAAAACTCTTGCACTGTCAGTGGAGTATATTTTAAAGTCTAATTTTTCTGTTGTTTTCTTGCTACGTATCCAAAAAACATGTAATTTACTTGTATTTGTGTGGAATGAGTTGATAAGTTTTTATGGGCACATTTTCATCCCCTAGTGTATCTCTTTTATTATGTGGGAAAATGTTACCTTTGTGTGGTTTTATAATGATTTATTTTTATGAAAGTAGTGAAAAAATGTGACAAAAATTAAGTGTTTATGAAATGCTGAACAAATGTATTACAAAATGTTTTTTGATACATGTATATTAGGATATTTACCTTTTTCTATGAAAGAAAAACAAATAATATGACTACAAAGTATAGAGGAAATTCAAAAAGTGTGTATTAGGTTTTTTCCGTACATATATATTGGGATGTTTACCTCTTTTGTTAAAAAAAAAAAAAGATTAATGACAACAAAGTAGAAAGGAAATGCCAAAAATGATAGGATATTTAACTTTTTCATTGTTTAAAACTAAAAAGATTCATTTCATGTGACAACAAATTATATAGGAAATGCAAAAAATATAGGATATTTAGCTCTCTTTGACTGAGACTACTTCCGCTCGGAAATGAAAAAAAAAATTTCGTGTATACACACTCACACATATGTGTGTATATATATATATATATATATTAACACATTGTAAATGGAGAATGGTGCGGGTGACGCATTAGCTAAGATTAATTATACAGACGGTCCTCATAGTTTCATCCGAAATTCTATTTGATTGATCCCCATAATTTCAATTGAAACACTAATAATCCCAAAGTTTTGCGGCATAGTCGGTCCTTATGATGGATGAAATATTGATATTAAATTGTTAAATTTATTCCAAATGATCAATATGTGATTTACTTAGGGGTTAAATTAGTCCTCTTAAGATCAATTATGTTGATAATATATCTTATAAGATTTACATGGCTTTTTTTAATTAAGTAAAAAAAAAAAATATAGGGACCCCAAATATCACTTTTCGTTCAAAAAAATTGGGGATCCAGTCGTTTATTTTTTCAAAAACTTTGGACTGTTGTTAAAAT
Organism: Embelia ribes; assembly: GCA_001753735.1. Classification (NCBI taxonomy): domain Eukaryota; kingdom Viridiplantae; phylum Streptophyta; class Magnoliopsida; order Ericales; family Primulaceae; genus Embelia; species Embelia ribes. Next base: position 9,834 of record MKEJ01015781.1, read on the forward strand.
TGAAACTAGGGGACGAAATAGAATTTTAGTTGAAATTTGGGGACTATCAAAGCAATTATCTTCATTTCCCACTAATCTAATATTCAACTTAACCTAGTTATCTTTAAAAAAACAAAACAAAAACTTAACCTAGTTAGCATCCGTACTAAAAAAAAAGTTTTGATTTGTCTAATCGATTCTAATACACGTATAATTTACGATTTTTGTCTACTGTTATAGTCTTGGGCCAATTACATAAATTCAATTAATGAATAATATATTATTAATTTGTATATTATGTTGAATTTTTTATCACGTTTTTTTTTTATTATATAAAAATCGTATTAAATTTGTTCTACAATACGTTTATTTTTCATTATTTAATTAAATTCTAATTGGTACACTTATGACAGGTGTCAACATCAAGGGTGTTGCAGGAGACATGCAACTATATTAGGAACTTGCACCGAGAAGTTGATGACTTGAGTGACCGTTTAAATCAGCTTTTGACTTCTACTGATCCCAACAGTGCGCTAATTATTTTTTCAATAGAATTGCATAATCTCATGAAACTATTATTATTATTATTATTATTATTATTATTATTATAAATTTCATGATCATTTTATTTCTCTTGCATAATTATTTTAACCCCATTTCCTTTTTCATATTATTAGGGGTTTCTGCCACTTATTTATCAGTCCTGTAGAACTAGTAACATTTAGCTACTCTACTATATAAATAACATCTACTGCTCTTGATTCACCTGGACTGTAATTTAATTTTTATTTTGTGTGAAGCATTTCATATTGTTCTCTCAACAATTAAAGATGCAATGCTTTTGCTATAATTATCCAAGTTTTGCTTTTTGTTGGGCATAAACAAAAAGGTTCTTTCATTGGTGTAGTGTTATTATTTCGAGACAAATAAGTAGGCTTGTCGACTTAAAGGACCAAACGAAAGTTCGGGTGGGATGCTTATTTCAAGGTTAACTAAAGATCAATGCGCATAGCATAATCATAATTTGTCGGGATAATTAAAACAATCGTAAGGGAGAGTTCTTAATGCAATAATCATGGCTCATTGGGATAATCAAATAATATATAGATTTAAATGGAGATCGAGACAACTACTTTTATATCGAGCAGCTCAGATTTTGCTAACACATTAAAATGTCATAGTGTCTATACCAAAATCAAATCCAGTCCATCGAGTGTGACAGCCTTGACTTCTGGAAACCACGGTTCCAATTTCTATAACCTCTATTCAATTAGGTCCATTACTCTGTCCATACTGAAAATGAAAAATTCGAAACTTACAGTTAAATACAAAAAAATGAAAAAAAAAAAAAACAAAAAGAGGGTATATGATTAATATAATTATGTCATGTTCAACATGTATATCAATTATCACTCTTCAGTCTTTCACGTAGGCTTTTTCTTCTTCTGCAACCTCTGTAATTTCTTCCATTTAAGGTAAAATTGGTAAGACAAGCCCGAGAAAACCATGAAAACGCTCCCCCACTGCTTCGAGGACAATGGATTCCCGCTTAGCAATGAAGACACCACGATGCTTACAAACTTTCTCGTGGTAGTGATGGTAGTGTTAGTGAGAGAACCGAACCAGCTAATGGTTAGAAAGATAAAGTTCTGTCCCACAGCACCACATAAGCAGTAGAGGAAAATATCCGACGCTGCCTCCGGGTGCTGCTTACAGAAGGCAACTGCCTCGTAGCCACTTGCGCCTGGCCACCCAAACATGAAGATTGCATTGTATATTGTGCCCCACAAGTTCATGCCCAACATTATATCCCACGCTGTTGTCTTCAGGTATCTAAATAAGAGAGAGAACATTATTTGATCTTTTCAATAACACTCGAGGATCATATGAATATAGAATATTTTTGTATACAAGATGTAAAACAGATTTTATAAACTCTAGAAAAACAGTTTTAAATGGATTTACTGATAAATTAGTTTTGCAAGCATTAGGTGTATTTCACTTTATCATGATTTTGCAATACTTGTGTAAAACAATGATTTTGGTTCGCCGATTATATCTACACAAGCCAAAGGGGGTGTTTGTTAAGCAGATTATGCAGGCCCGCACCCCATAATCACTATAATTTTATGCTTCAAACTGTGCTATGGACAAATAGTTTGTTTGTACAAATTTAAAAATTGAGGGACTAATCTGACCCGAAGGGAGGGTTGATAGTTGCGACTATTAATCCAAAAGCTAGTCTCTGTTGTTTGGACAAAGTTTACCATTCACATATAGTTATAAAATTAATAATATTACGTCCTAGGAATGGCAGACCAGGCACTGATAGTTTGGGGACTAACATTCATGACCGTGACGCCATTGATTCCAAGAATAATTCATGTAAGATAGTTTGGGGACTAACAATCATGACTGTGACACCATTGATTCCAAGAATAATACATGTAAGATTCACGATTAATCTATATGATCTTAAAATAATATGACTATAGGTGCTACATGCAATAATGATTGACATCAAAGAGTTGCATATATACCAAACACCATCATTGTTTATCATACAGTTATACTTTTACTTCTAATCATACAGTGGAAAAGAGATGCTAGGTTTGCAGATTGACCCAATGTAGTGAAGTATCGTACAACAACATTATAACTTTTAAAGGACTGCAATACCTTGCGAAAATTGAATCCTGTGTAGCGTTTGTAAATCCATCAAATGCAAGGTTAAGGAAACATAGCCCATATCCGAGTGGAGCATTTGGGTGTGCAAGCTTGCTTATGGTTTTCGAGCTCGTCTGAGACAAGCCAGATCACAACCAAGAGACAATGAAGGTGAGGTTCAGAATAAACTTATCCAGCAAAACAATCTATTTACATGTTATCAATATGCAAAAAAAGAACGAAGAAAGGAAAAAAGGAAGGACCCAGGGAAGGAAATAAGGATAAATAGCTACAAGGAGGTGAAAGAATCCCATGTAATACCTTCAAAAGGGCAAATGTAGAAACACCGCCAGCAACAAGGAGAGAACATACATACTCAGGAAAAGTGTATCTAATACCATAAACTAAGGTGCCCATCAGCATAACTGCATAAAGACCGTATAACAAGTTAATAACCATACAAGTATAAGACTATAACATTTATGGTAATCGACAATAGAACAAGAAGCATTGCAATTTTACTGAGAAGCTAAAGTAAAGATGATAGTAAATTCGAAAACAAATTAGCAGAATACATCCCACAAACTACCAATGAACAGTTTTTGAAGTTTCTTAATGTAAGTTGGACCTAATGCAGTGCACAATGTACTAAGAAACCTTTAACCTTCAGCTTTTCTAACTTAGGAAAGTTCATCTCGGTGATACTCAATACAATTGTTTTCTACCTGCTTGTTCTGTAATCTTTTTGCCCTTCCAAGAGGTTTTAAGCATTCTTTACAAAATATATCCAGTTAAGTTATAAAACAAAGCATCAAATCATGCTTCCAGCATGAAATATGAAATTTAGATAAAGATTAACCTGGTATCATCTTTGAAGATTTTGCAAGGACCTGCAAAAATAGGCACGGAATGAGGATTAGGAAACCACAAAAGCATCCCTGTATTATGTAAGTACAATAAAAGGTTATTCCTTGTAGGCAACCCTCCAAACTACATCACGAGTTATCTTTCATATATAATGATGACACTATAATTTTGTGAGAGTTTGTTGTTTGTATATTACTACACATTGTGCATATAATAAGCAGGCTACGTCTTTGAACGCTACATTTTCATGTGAGTCGAGCCCTTGGTGTAGACGTGTAACAAGAATTAAGATCAAGTGACCACCCAGTAAACTACATGAGTGCATACTTCACCTTTAGTTTAAGCTCCAGTTTGAGCAGAGTTAAAAGCTAACTCTAATTGTTATTATCTCGCGCTTCACCAATTAACTTGTTAAAAATAACAACCATCGACACTTGGCATGGGCCACATGGCAAATGACTGAAGGAACACATTGGTATAGAAATTGTTAAATATTGAGAGCTCAGGAGGGGGGCACTAAACCTTACTCTAAAGTGCACTAATATTCATGTCCCCCATATAAAAAGTAATGGGCACAGATTGACCTTATAGGCAAGCATAACCTGAGAAATGGAATACGTTCATAATTCGACAAATTCCATTGTCACAGTCTCACTCAGTCATTGATATTTATTGGTACAAGTATTTCAGGTTTCTCTACTCTTAAGGATTTTGTCAAGAATTCATGTCTTCCTGTCAACTCAAGCATGCATGACTTCAGTCAGCATGCACGACTGGAGTGACAGGAAACTATCCTTTTTAGTACTTATTTCTTGATTTATTGTTTTACATTAAAAGGCCTACAACGTGACGAATTCAATTTAAATTCCATATTTCGTACTTAGGATCAGACTACTAAGAGCTAACTCCACTTCCATGATTTAGAATATTATCAATTGATTATTTTCCTCTCAAAGCTATGTACTTTGATCTTGCTACCATTTCTTATTACATCAGCCTTATACATCAGTTGAGCCGTTATCAAAGTTAAATTACGGAAGAGTTATATATATACAGAAATAAGTACCTGGGCGGGGTAACTAATGTACTTTAATGCTTCTATCCCCATAGCAGGGCCAATAGTATTAGTAATGCCAGCACTCCAGTAACTCCACCATGGAGCACCACTAGTGCTACCACTCGACCAAAGCTTTATCACTGTAACATAGGCATAACACATAGGTTAAGTATGGCACCATCTGGTTCGGAACAAAGGTAAAAAATGCAAAGGCAAAGAGGAGACTTACTTATAAATGACCAAATTAAACAAATTGCACTTTGTGCTAGATTCAGAAATGCTAGGTGTTCAAACCTCTGCTTGTCTGGGCCGAACCTCTTGGTGGACCTGAATATATGGCAAAAACACACAACAAATTTCAACTTCTACGACGATTGGCACAAATAGCGATATTGGAGAGCAATATATAACATAAAATTGACTAAGCAAGCACTATCATACTACAGGTTGAACCCAGTAATTCTTCAATATTAACCAACTACACATCATTCTAACAACTTGTTTTGCAATAGCATTAAACACGGCTTTTCTTGTTAAAACTTTTAAGTTAATTTCAAGCTGAGGTTTTTGCTTTCCTGACCTAAACGAGCTAAAGTTTCAAGCTGGGTGTAATGAGCTCCATTTACTTGATCTTTTTACACATTCATATAAGCCATCTTGCTTGTTCAAAAGTTACAGCCAAAGCATGTAGTCTTCATTCTCTTTTATGATGATGTGTGGTGCAACGTTTGACCGACTCTACATCTAAGGAACAAGTCTAGTTTCTTTATTCAATCTAAGCTGTGAGCTAACTCTTCCTTCATAGCTTGAGAAAGGCAATTCCTTCAGAGCTTGGGACTTTGTCGGAATAGGCTGTGATGCCAGATAGTGAAGTTTGAAGTACTCAATAACTCTTTCTTTATCACTGTAAGTAGCAATTGTCAATAGATTGATCTTAATCCTTTGACTCTTCTTGAATTGGATTCCTCACTCTACCACTGTGTTTAGTGCAAGGATTCCTCGTCATAAAATGTAAAGGAGAAAAATCCCTATATAAAAAAGTCATCAATGCAAGAAGAAATTTTCTTTTTTGTTGCATTTTCTGGCTAGAAATCCTTATATCAAATGGAGTCTAGGGAAAGTGAGCCAAAGAGAGGCAGCAAAGGTTCCACTACGTTTGGGTGTGTGAATGCCCAAGTATAACTACGGTGCATTGGGAAACTCGGCATTGTTCTGGCCTAAAAATGAATAGAAAATGTCTTAATAGGATTCAAAGAGTCAGCATTCTGGTAAATCCTGTAACCAAGCAAGCCCTACTTCGCAAAAGTCAACAATCTAAATCAACAGCCACTTGTATGCACTTAGCTTTTGTTTGTTTGCAGATTTTAAGCAAAGAAACTAGCTTTTTTTCATAGTAAAACAAAAGCTAGATATATCTAATTTAAAGTAATTAGGGCTTGTTTGGTTGTAGCTTATAAGCTTCAACATCTCAGTTTTTTTGCTTAAAAGCTGTACAACGTTCATCTGCTCAGTTGTTTACTGTTTTAGCCTAAATAAGCTGTAAATTTTAAGCTGAATGCATCCAAATTTTTTCTCAATAAGCAATAAGTCGGCTTAAAAGCTACACATCCAAATACACACAAGCTTTTAAGAGGGAAAAAAAAAAGAAAACCTTGAAACTAAAAACTCAACGAAACAAGCCCTTAGTTACAAAATTAATTTTCAATTAAACTATTAATGTGATGAGTAAAAGCATTCACATTTATAAATACGCTCAGAATTAAAACACACGTATCAATCCATTGGGCGAAATTGATCCTTAAACATAGTTACCCAATTAAAAATTGCAGAAAAATAAAAATCATAAATTCGAGTAGCTTTTAATTGGATAGTCAAATTAAAGTTTAGAGAAGAGGATAACATACACAGTCTCTTGGAGGACACCTTGGTAAATGTACGCCGACCAAATTCCGGCGACG
>MKEJ01015784.1:0-12095 GCA_001753735.1 Embelia ribes
AAATTTTGGGGCCTTATATGGTCAAACTAATCACTATTCGCCATATTCTTTCCTTGGATGTGTCTTTGGGTTGGTATGTTTCTTAATTGGATGTCAATAATGCCTTTCTTCATGGGCATCTTACTGAGGAGGTCTTTATGCAACATCTACTAGGATTCACCCATCCATTGATGCCTAACCATGTCTGTAGATTTTGGAAGTCACTGTATAGGCTAAATCAAGCCCATTGGGCTCGGTATTCTCGCCTTAGTCAACGTTTATATTCATTAGGATTCCATGGTAGCAAATCTGACTCTTCTCTTTTCATCTTGCGTACTCTTCAGGATTGTTTATATATACTGGCATATGTTGATGACATTATTGTGACAGGCTTTTCTCCTACAGCAGTTTCGAATGTCATTCGGCAACTACAAGCTACTTTTGCAGTTCTCGACCTCGACCCTCTTCATTATTTTATTGGGGTTACTACAACCGTAGCTCCTGGTGTGCTTTTCCTTACACAATAACATTACATCCATGTCATACTGAAGTGCACGAATATACTCATTGCTAAGCTAGTTACTTCACCCATGTATGCTTCCACCAAACTTAGTGCCTTTGATGGTGATCTCTTCAACGACTCCACTTTATTTTTGAGTATAGTTGGTGTCCTTCAATATCTCTTTATGACTTGATCGGATATTTCTTTTGTAGCTAATCGCATCTGCCAGTTCCTCCATCACCCGTGCAACTCTCATTGGGTGGCTGTCAAGCGTATTCTTTGCTATCTAAATAAGACCATCCACTTTGGGCTTCTTCTCTGCGAGAGTATCTCTAATCTACTTTACGCCTATTCAGATGTAGATTGGGTTGGATGTCCCTATGATCGTCACTCCATCACCAGGTATTGTGTATTTCTTGGTACAAACCTTATCTCTTCATCATCAAAGAAGAAACCTACAGTATCTCACTCCAGCATTGAAGCGGAATACTGAGCTGTGTCTAACACTTGCGCTGAACTAATATGGCTTCAGTATCTCCTTTGGGTTCATACTTAGTCGCCCACCAGTTGTTCATTGCTATAACATTGGTGCTATCTATCGCACGTCTAATCCATCTTTTCATGCCCGTACTAAGCATATAGAAATTGACTACCATTTTTTCGCGATCAAGTTACTACCAAGTCCCTTAACATTCGATTTGTGTCTAGCAAGGACCAATTGGCTAATGGATTTACGAAGCCCATTGTTGCCTCTCGATTTGATGATATGGTATTCAATCTTAACGTTCGTCCCTTATCATAGCGATTGCGGGAGGCTATTAGCACACCATTGCAAGAGCATGATCTGGCGCCATTGTCACATATGACAAATTAGAGATTGTGGATATTATTTGTAATTAATTATGGTTTGTATGTTTCCTTGTTTGGTCTCAGTGAATATTGGCAATTATTATCTCCTTGATATGTAAAAATTTGTATCCATAATTATCATATATAAAATGAAAGCCGGCCATTGAGGCAGTGCGCCAAAACAATTCACTCCATTGTTATTGAGTTTCATACCTTATTTTTACAGTCTCAAACTTGTGTTTTATAGTAAAAGAAGTACAATTTCTTGTATTGGAAATAATGAAAATTAACTGGTAGTAACATAAAATTGGTTAAAAGTATACTTTTCTAAAACAAGGATTCAATTATACACTTCTACAAAAATATACATTTAGTATTTTTAAATAAAAATATATATTTCATTGGTGCAAATAAATATCCTTTTTTGCTTTTTAGTAAAAGGATACTCAAGTGTCCCAGACAAGGCCATTATATATGGAAAGACTCCGATTCAGGTATAAAAATCAGTTCTTGGCCTTAACTGACTTGCTAACGTCCATTGGCCGTAGCGGTAATCAAGTGACACGTCATCACGGATCGATACATTTTGAACAAGGTTATTTACCCATAACTAGTGAATGATCAATTAATAGTTTAAGGGAAGGGGAAACCCCCTATACTTTTTATGATAAAAGTGAAATTATTCCTGTATCATCCAAACTTTCATTTTCATAAAATCTTTTCCACTATTGGGAATTAGATAAAAGATTTTTAACGAGTCATGATATAGCACTTCATGAGTCATGACAATTTCTTCGTCTTTTTTAGTTTCTAATTTTTCCTTGTTTTACAAACAAATTGTGTTCCTTGCCAAAATCTTGCATTCGCCACTGCTTTAAATAGGTTCGCAAAAATTTTCATATATTCCAAGTGGTAATTCACGTCGATATATATGTTTAGCTGTTATTTTTAATGTTCAGTGGCATAAAACTTAGCAACTTCTTGAATTAGTTAATATTGAGCTAAGCAAGACAATCCTGACCACTAATCCAGGGAAAAAAAATTATAAAATCATATTTTAATATTCTTCATTCAAATGTTTTTGTAGTTTATGTGATATTTTTATATCCTCGCATCTCAGAAAAATGACAACAATCCTTGGGATCGCCAAATGGCGATACAAACATATCGACATTTTCGTATCTAATCTTTTTCTCTTTGGTGCCTTCGAAATGGTGGGAGACTTTTAAACAAGGCCTTGGAACAATTATTATCATTACTTTATATACAATTTGCATTAAACGAAAACAATTTCTTAATATTCTGTTTAAATAACCTTCCGGCCTTGTGCTGAGTTTTCCTCTCCAATTAATTAATACAGCTAGTTTATTTTATTTTGGTTTTTAATAAGTTCATACAGAGTCTAAAATCTGCATTTGTTTTTTGTGTTCTGGTGATTCTAATAGCGAGATTTCAATAAAGGTACTTGTTAAAGAATAACAAGTACATGATTCATTTTAATACACCATCAAATAATTGAATCAGTAATGCTATATATACCCATAAAATTTATCCTATTTTTCTACCCACTAATGTGACAATGAGAATCTTAACTCTAGTGATCAATGTAATACATACAAAACCAAACACATTCAATGGGTGAGGGAGTCGAGTTAATTCTGTGGGTGGAAATAATATTACTCTAATTGAATGGATAGCGAAGCACAATTACACAATAAACCAAGTACTATTTTTCATATATCAATATTTTTACAAACCATTATATGATACATATATCACACATTTATTTATTTATTTTTAAGTTTTCTCCCCTTGCTCAATCATACATACATTAGAAATATCAAGCCAGTGGAAAACCATGAAAGCAAGTATCTTACAAACCACACCTCAAATAATACACACCATTAAAGTCTTCATCATATATATATATATATATATGCCTTATTCCATCACATCAATATTGCAGGATCAAAATCATATGGGCTGCAATCAATACCTTTCTCAGAAAATGCTTGCACAAGCTTAGGGTAAAGCTTAGATAGCATTATCTTGAACCCCGTCGAACTCCCCTCTTGATTTTCCTGCTCGGATTTTTCATTCTCGAAAGCACAGCCAACTGGAGCTCCTTCCATATAAGCCTTACATGCCGACAGTATATTTTTCGACCTTTGTCTAAAGTGTTCCTCCACAAATGCCTCGAAATGCTACATTAAGGAAGAGAACAATTATTCAAATTAGGCACACAGCTCAAGATTTAAGTTAAGAAGTTCATATCATGTTATTTTCACCGAATAGCATGGTTTTGCTGAATGCAGGGTTTTAACAAGGCAAATAATGTCCTAAATTTACTTATAAAGAAAATGTAAGATCTACCACTAAAATTGGGAATAGAAAATGCTAAGTAACCCAATTTGATATTAGTCTAAAAATTATTTTTTTACCAAAAATTAGAAATCCACTTATTGATTATCCAAGTCAACACTCAAAAAATTGAAAAAAATGTGAGTTGTTGTACCTTGGGTGGTATGTGAAGAAGGTACAACATTGACTTGCAACTAATGATGGAATATTCTAGTTACCCTGCTTGATATTAGTCTAAATAGCATCTTTTATTCAGCAAATTAAGAGTAATGATAGCAACGGAATAGCTAATTCAATCCTAAGAAATGGAAATTGCCCCTAAATTCTTTACCTTTGGCGGCTTGCGAAGAAGGTACAACATGGACTTGCAGCTAACAAGAAAAGCGTTTTCATTATAGCTCACAGAGTTCTTCTCTGCCTCGGCTCTTCCCATTTGCTTATCATACCCGGCTTCGTTAAAGTAAGGCTTTTCATTAAGAACGAGAGCTTGGAGAGACAAAAGAACTTGGAGAATGGTGGAGCTTGTGGGGTTCCACACTTCGGTGTCCGTGCCCGTCCACGTATTCAAGAGGCTGAGACATACTTTTCCAGACTCGTACAAGTTAGGGTTCGCACGCAGACCACCGGAATTGTAGTGCACAGACTGCATAAAATATAAAAACCATTAAAATCTTAATACAGGTATTCCATCAATCAAGTGATACGGAAACAGCAATTTTTCCTAAGTTCCATTTAGGTTTGTGGATTTGAAATCTATAGCAATCTAAAAACGGAATTATAGTACACACAAATAATCAAATTTGTATCAGAATGATGTGGTAATTTGAGCAATAGTTCTCTTAAAAATGGGTTGTCACTTACAGGTGGTTCATGAGGATATTCCGGAGGAAGGAAAATGTCAAAGAAGAAAAGTCCGTCGTGATATGGTGTTGCGGAAGCACCGATGATGACTGCTCGCAACAAATCCATCCTCTCCTCATACGCACGAACGTATATGGTTTCTGCTCAAGTGGTGAAAAGAGTTACTTCAGAGTCCAATTTGAAGTTAGCTCTAGCAATGCACATTTACTATTCATGCGATGGTGTTGATATTTTGAAAAGGCATTCTATTTGCTCAAATGCATACTAAAGCAATAATCAAAAACATTACACAACTTTCATAAGATAAAAATCACTGATCAAAATTAAAAAAAGTTTATACCCGGAAGATCTTTCTCCAATATGCACCACTCTTGCTGAATCTTTTTCAACCAACCTTTTCTCACCTAAAAAGTTATAAAATACTATCATTTATCATCCCAAGTGTTCAATGGCATATATCCGACAGTCTATTTATTTTGTATCAGGCTAGTTTATGTTATGTTGTGTATTTTTAGTTTAGCTTTGTGTATTCATTGACTATGTATTTGTGCTAGACTAGCCGCATTGTAACTTCTTATGGAGTGAGTTGTAACGTTGGCTTAACAATGTCACCTTATAATTCATTGTAATTTTTTTTTGAATTAATAAAATTGAAACTTTCAAAATAAAAAAAAGACATGCTGCTAAAAACAAGTTTCTATTTCTCACTCAACAGAGTCGAGTTCTTTTCCACCCCAGGAGAATTGATGAGGACATCTTTATTTTATTTAATTTTTTTTTAGTTTTGGTTCATTTTATTAGAGGGATTTGACTTCTTTTGATTTAATTAAATTTTAATGGTATTGTTTCTTTATCTACTTATTAGGGTTTTCCTTTAAATACCAGACTTGTTGGTATTTTTGGACAGCTTTGACGATAAATAAAATTTGGGTGTTTCTAAGTTTTCTCTGCCCAATTTCTTCTGTTTCTTTCTCCCAATTCTTCACCTATTTTATTATTTTCTGTATAATTGTGCTGCATCAAGACATATCCCATAGAACAAATATAGAACCCAAAGGGGGCTGAACCTGAGATGTTGGTAATCCCTTGTCAGCGCCATCAACAAAGTGGTGGTCCAAAGAATCAGTTACCAAATCAAACCGCTTAAATTCTTCTTCCGAAGAGAAGAGTTGGGCCTTATCTTCCTCGATATTCTTGACTTGCTCCTCCAAATCGGTATCTTTTGAACCTTCGGTGCACAGGTTGATAGATTCGAGCACCTCATCCTCATTGTCAGATGCCAAGTGATGTCCCGAGTTGGAAGCAAGGCAAGATGAACTCGAAGGTGATGCAGACCTATACCAGCCAAACAAGCTCCCCATGATACTGGCGAAAATCCCAATAGCGGCTCGAGGAAGAAAGCCAACACTGGCGTCTGATAACTCTTGCACCTATATCAAGAAATATCAAATTTAGCACAACTCTCATTCCGAATAAAATGTATCATAGTTTAAAAGTATGTGTGTGATATTTCTCATCTATACTCCAAAAACCAAAACATGATGTTTGAGAAAATGTTTATTTATGTTAAATTTAATTTAGAATAAGATTCAGTATCAAACTCAAAATTTGCTTGATATAAGCACATAATACTATAAAAGGACTTCAAAAGTTGAACTTTTAGAAAATATTTGTGGAAGCTAAATATTTGGGGAATACTCCAAATGCTATGGATATGCATGCTAAATCCAACCATTCAGCTTTGTAGAAGGCAATCTGTAGTAGATGGAGTTTTGTCACTTCTAATATGATTTTCTCAGATAGCAGTCTCACAGTCTCTCACTCACTCCCATTTGGAAGCCCAGCAACAAAGGTGATTTTTCTGTCAAGTTAACTTGGGAGGCTGCCAGAGGTTCTGCCTGTTCTTGGTCAGACTCTAACTAGTACCTAGCCTTGGGTGTGTGGAGTTATTTTGCCAAGATTTTTGTTGCCTCTAATATCGTGAAGCCGAGGTGGCATGAGAAATTCTTAAAATGGTGGAATTTGACCAAAGGTAAAAGTCAAGACAGGATCTTAACCAATGTTATTCCTGTCCTCATTATATGGGAGATTTGGTTGATGATGAATGCTATTAAGTTTGAAGAGGTTGCCCTAAATAGCAATACAGTTAGAGCTAAAATCGCTCTTTGGCTAAGGTCCATTAATAGCATGGTCAAGCCTTCTTCTATTCTAAATTTAAATGGTCTCAAATCTATGGGTAAGCTTCACATTCCAGTGGCCAAATTTCTTTTCAGAAAGCCTATTTTAGCTAAGTAGAGGGGGATTTAAGTTTAGTTTTGAGGGAGCTTCAAGCGGAAACCCAGGGCCTGCTAGGTGTGGTGGAGTAATTAGAGATGCCAAGGGCGCGGGGTTCTAAAACTTCCAATAACTTTGCACAAGTGAATGCCCTTAAAGTGGGTCTTATCATTTGCTATCAGTTGGGATTTATAAAAATCAAGGTGGAGTCTAATTCTAGTTTGTTGGTGAATTGGTGTAATAATAGCAATGAGGCCCCTTGGCTTTTGCTTGATACCTGGAAAGCTATTAGAGATGTTGAGGAATGTGTTCATATCTCTCTCTCATGTGTTCAATCAAGTGGCTGATTCTTTAGCCAAGAGTGGTTCTTATGGTTTGAATGGCTTTTCCAGTTTAGCTTATGACTTCCTCAGCAAGCATTTCTCTTTTAGACAGCCAAAGTGGTATTTCTGTTTGGTTTAGTCTCAGTTTTGTTTTTTGAGTTGTTTCTCTGGTTTCTGCAATTTCTTTGTAATTTGTAGGGTTTGCCCCTTTTCTTGGTAATAAAAGTTCTTCCTTTTGGTTAAAAGTTAAACTCAATCTCAATACGAATGAGATTATGTGGTAAAGGACATGAATATGGTCATATATAGATAATTATTTCGAGTTAAATGTGGCAAGCGAGTAAAGAGAAGAGCGAAAGCGTACAAGGGTCCTACAGAACAATGTTTAGAAAAGGAAACATGCACATAGCCTTGTTGCTATTTACAGCGAGGATGTATTCAGTTATTGAAACTGCAAATATATGTTTTACCTTCATTTCATGGTGCAGAGGATGTTTCTCATACCCTGTCATCTCTTCTGTTGGTTGAACATTTTCTCCACTAAGCACATGAGAGGGAGATGAGCCTTCGAACTTATCCATGCGAAAGATTTCATAAGGTGCAACCTGAAATTAACATTGACGCCTTCGATAAATACTTGTTTCAAACAACACTAGTATGTTAAAACCCTAAAACCATAAGAATACGATTCCAGAATAATTAATCAAGAAGAAGTACCTCAGTTGAATCACCAGTGGCCCATTTCACTTCAACATTTCCTGCTTTAAAGCCCATAACAATGCCAATACTGGATAAGAAACCATCGTTCAACAAGATATTTTGTTCTCCACCAAAATCAGTGCCTTCGACTTCTGGATTTGTTAATATATTGCTTTTCAAAGGATTTGTCACAACATCAGTTGATTGTTTCTTTTCGAACCGAAACACCACATCACCGAGACAATACGAATAGTCAGGGTGTTCAACTAGTTCATAAGCACTTACAGTCTCCTCAATTTGCTCTGTCTCAAAATCTTCAATACTTTTCCAGCTCACTCTCACAGTCCTTTCTTTTGCATTAACTGATCTAACAACTCCCCACTTCTGGCCAGTAGGAACTTGCGGATCATCGCAATTAACCTTTTCCATTACAAAATGATCGGGACAAAAATCATGAGCATCGACAAAATTCACAGGCACCACACACTTAGAATCTAGTCCAAATGAACAAGTCCCATCTTGCCACATCACATCAACGATCGTCTTGGTTTTTGTTATAACCAACATTTCATTAAGTTTTGGATTGACTTTTCCGGCGTGCGTATGCCCTTTAACGAGATCAAATTCTTTGGAATCGGCATTTGGAAGTATGCACCAATCACCAAGCTGCCAATCTGTGTGAGAGAAACACGACAACACAGTCAATTTTTTCGAATCGTGTAAACAAGGAGGGAGGGGGACTTTTTCGTGGCCCATCAAAGCACAGGCGAGCCAGTTGACACAAACTAAACCAGCTTCGACAGAGAATACAGTTCCCTCATTATGCTTCTCTTTCCAAGTGCCACATAACCATTTGACTGGTTTTGAAACAGATGAAACCTCAACTCTGACCCTTTGTCCAGGATAATATTGATATTGAGAATCTTCAGGAAAATCAGGAGGAACAGGTACGACCTTTTCAGGACCTGCCGTGGTGAATTCAGATTTGGTACCATCATCAAACAGGATGGTGACACGGTCAATGATTCTATCCACTTTTCCAAGCCATGGTCCAAGCACAACATAATCACCCATAGATAGAGAACGGACTTTCTGAATTTTTCTAGAATTCACCTCTTTTATTATTTTACCGAGACGATTCTCTAAGTCAACAAATATGTTTACACTAATCACTTTGCCCATCTGGCCAGAAGGATCAGTCACGGGACGAACAACATCACCATGGATGAATCCCCTCTCAAATGATAGAAAATCATCAATTTTTCCAATTGTTTCCTCGAGGCTTGACAGTATGCTACAAGCATGCCCACCATAAAAAACGTCCAACTCGTCTTGCTCCTCACTGCCACTAGTATCGCTGAAATTATCGGAATCGCTGAACAAATTCATCATAGATTACTATTGGTATACCTGCAATTATGTATTTACATCATTTGATCATTTAGAGAAGAATCAATGAAAAGGGTAGCAGAACAACACTTGCTCAAATAAATATATGCAACTTCTAAAGCAATGCTTGCCCAAAATCCTAACAATTTTCTACAAAAGATCAATTTGAAGGTTTCAAACTCGAATTCTGATGTAAGGATTGTGCATATAATAACCAAAATTTCCTTCTTGCCTTACGTTTTATCTGATTAACCAAACCAAATATAGAACAAGTGTTGCTGTTGCCGCCTTGAGTAAAAATGACGTCACTAAATGCCAAATATTGAAATCATAGTGGTGAAAATACTAGAGCAATAGAACAGTAAAGATAAAAATGCAAGAAGTTGAGTGAGTTGGAAAATTACCGTTAGTCCTAGATCAGCAATCTTCACCGCGAAGCAACTCGTTGGTTTCAAATATTTCTAGGAGCAACTTGTTGCAGTAAGGATGTGCACTACCAAATCTTGAAGCGACGCTAAATATATTATTGTAATTTATGGATTGAGAAATTACAGATATAGATCTATCAGACCTTGCTATAGCAGAGATCAAGATAGTATCTCCAAAGAATTGGAGATGATGCCAAAGGAGATTTGCCCGAAACGAGCTATAGGAGCCAGGAGAAGACCCCTAAATTGCCAAAGGAGATTTGCCCAAGAAAATGGACGGAGTTTCCACTAGAAGAAACCACCAAACAAGTGATATTTTCCCACTCCTAAAGAGTAAAAGTCCAGCATAAACAAAGGGAGTGAGAGGTGGTCTAGCCAGAGTAAACACTAAATTGCCAAAGGAGATTTGCCCGATAGAGCTGAATCTTGAAGGGGAAAGTTTCTATTCTTTTTCTATTTTTCTTTTTTCTTTTTTTTTTCAATTGGAAAACAAAACAAAACAGAAATTGATTTATTTATATCTAATTAATCCACAAAATAAAGTTTTTCTGAAGCAAATGGTATTTGCTGAAACTCAAGACAGCTGCAGTATCCACTTCACAAGTCTTTTGCACCCTGTAAAGAAACCAACACAAAAATTTCAATATCATGACGGTCGAAAATGTACAAAATATTTCCCAAGAAACTGCAGCACTATGTCATAAAAAAATCCTAATCCCAAACATACATTTAGGGTTCAACAATACAATATAAGATTGTATCTTCTAAATTAGCCTTTAATTTTGGATCTATGGGAACTAGAATTGGTGTGCCTTTTACTTTTTTGGTTCATTGGGGGGCCTTTGACCGGGGAGGGGGGAATCAAACCCCTAACTTCCTACTAAGGAACTCGGGTACAAGCTACTAGGCTAGACCTAGAGGTTGTATTGGTGTGTCTTTTTTGCACATATGAAAGTATAGTGAAATGTCTACTCCAAAATAAAATGGTGTGTTCTAGATTCTTATCCAAGACCTGGATAATATATATTGTCATACTTAAAAATTTTAAAACAACACAAATATCTAAAGAACTGCATATTTCATTTTCTCAATGCATCTAAGCTACAAACAAGAAATATAGGCCCCTGTGCCCTTTAACCAATTACATAACTGCAAGACAGTAGATCACAGGTACAAGAAAACCAACCCCATTAAATTTGTCAAGGGCCAGGAAGTAGCTCTTTTCCAACTATATTTATTAGTCTTCTAGTTTTTGCACCAAAAACAAATAAACAAAAAAGAGTGGAAAAAGTAGACTAACTCAGGTATGTAACATATGGATTTGAAATTTATGAGGCGTCTGATCACTGTCTGCAGAAATTCCTAAGTGATATCGAGCATCAGTTGGGAAATTTTGAAAGTTTCAAAAAAACAGAGCATGAAACTGAAAAAAATTCAACCAAACTTGCAAAACTAAAACTACAGTTTAGACTCAATATCTTGAAACTAATAATAATAAAAATGCAAATCTACTTAACAACTTGAGCTTTTAGGCAAGATGGTAACACGTCAGCTAACATGATATTAACAAATTTAGCTTCATTTCCATTTCTTTTCCAGGAAAACTAGTAAATTAACTAAATACTTCAAAATTACTAATTCATAAACCTCATTAATATATACACATAAAGAATAGAACTTATATATAAATTCAAGAGTAGAAATAAAGAGCCATACCCTTTGCAGCTAATCAAGACCATTTGATTCATATGATTTATTTCAAAACCCCTATTTTTATCCAAAAACCCTAAGCCCAGAAACTCGATTGATAATTTAGCTAATCTTTTTCCATTTTCCAGCACTTTCTTTTCTCCCTAATAAAATAGCTGAGTTGGAGGAGAAAACAGAGGATTTAGAGAGGCCTATTAAGTCCCTCCCCAAACCCCAACCATCACTCCATAACCGAAACTCTCACGCATGGCAGACCCTCTCTCCCTCTCTCTCTCTCTCTCTCTCTGCTCAGTTGTGTTTTGGATAAATTGAGTGCTTTTTCAATTGATGGCCAATTAGATATAACTACCTTTGATCCTATAGGCTACAGAATATACCAACAGTATCTCTCTCTCTCTCTCTCTCTCTCTCTCTCGGATTCCGGTACAAACTGCTACTACTATCGCTATCTCAGTACTCGGATAACAGATGGTTAGTTACAGAGATGGTACTAGTTGTTTTACTAGAAATTCTATTGGGTTCCTATACTTTAATTTCAAACGCTAATGGTTACCAAGGTTGAATAATTGGTTCATATTATGGATGGAACAGTGGCGGAGCTAGGAACAAAAAATTGGGGTTTAGATATTGTAAAAAATTAAATGTCAAAGTAACATTTAAAATAATTAAACACCATATACTTTTTTTTCAATACTGTCGTTTTTAATATAAAAACCAATG
>MKEJ01015787.1:9409-27199 GCA_001753735.1 Embelia ribes
TTTTTTTTTTTTTTTTGGAAAACCATTTTTTCTTTTTTATCCTTCTTGTTTCCTTGTTCTGATACAACATAGCTGCGTTTCCCGTGGAGGATCATGTATACATTTGGATGATCGGAAAACATGTTAGTAATAGATTACAATAAATTCTTTCAAGTTTTTACCGCTGATGGAGTTAAATGCGTTTAGTTAATTGGTTTTGATTTTTGTACTGTTACAAGACCTTTTTTGGTTGCACAATTTTTTTATTTCTTTTGTAGAGTGATTGTACCATTTCTTCAACGTTTGAAGGCAAACTAGAGGAATGAAAAGATTAGGAATAATGACATTTTGTGTTAACTGCTTTCATTTATATAGTAATAATAGTAAAAAAGCTTTTAATTCTGTTAGCCATGGCGAATGCCTGCTACCTTTATTTGTAAAGTTACATGCTAATCTTTTTGTATTATGACCGTCCATCAACAGAATGACAACGGCAATGGACCTATCTAGATGTAAGATGATTTAAGGTTGGTTGGTTTGCAAATTTTTAAGAAAAAAATTAACTTTTAAATGAAATGTAAAACTTTTAAGCAGGAAACTTCAATTTAAAAACTCAAGTAAATAGACTTTTTGTTCCGAAAGCTTAGGTAAAAAAAAAACTACATGCGCATCCAGGGAATCGAACGGTAATATGATACAACTACATCAGAAGTGCTTGTTCTCTATTTAGTAAGATTGTCTTATTTATATACAAAAGGGTTGAACGCCTTTAAAATGGAAAGCATATGGAGAAGATGTAAGTAATTTTGCTAGAAAAGCAGCATATATATACAATGGTATTTGTTTCGGATTTTATTTCCATTTTATTTTATCCTAGGCAAACTAACGTAGTATATTAATTTTATGTGCATAGCTTTTAAGTAAATGTTTAAGTATCTAGGTGATATATGGGTAGAGAATACAACAAATGTCGGTGATATATGGATAGGTAATAAAATGAACCAAGCCAAGCCGAGTATAAATTAGATAACTCTCGAGATCGACTCAATTAAAAATAGTCCTATTCGAGCTCGAGTCTATTAGTACATTTATGTTCCTGTTTGATCTCTTTTACAATTCTTCCTACCTTAATTTTGTAGCCTTGAAGGTAACCAATTTGGGTAGCGTTATGCGGTTCTACTAGAAGTGATTATTGGCCTCATAAGTTCATTTAGAGCATGTTTTTGGCAGCTACGCTGTGTCCAATATCTCCGAACCTTATATTTGTCAAATCCAACACCTATTAACATTTTACAAATGTGAATTAACTAACATATATTTTTTTTAAGCAATGTCGTGTAGAGACAAATGATAAACTCTCACTATTTTTCCCTAACTCCACTAAATCATACATTTGTAGTATGCCTTGTCTTCTATTTTTTTGTTTATGGGGCAATTATACATACTCTAATTCAGCACTGAATCTCACAATAATATTCAACGTCTTGCTTTTCCATGAGACAAGATTTCCGCCAACTATACGCAATACCTTGTTGTTGACCTCCTATCATATGGAGACTCAGCTCAGTCTGCATCCGTATATCATTCGACAAGTGTATGACCATAACTTTGACATAATAACCCTCTTCCCGATACTCCTTTCAGATATTGTAATATTCGAATGACTGCATCCCAGTGACTTGTCCTAGGAGATAACATAAACTGGCTAACAACACTAGTGGCAAATAAAATATTGGGTCTTGTTACTGTTAAATAATTTAACTTCCCAACTAATCTCTGATATCTTTTAGGATCATCCAAAAACTCTCCTTGGTCAGGTATAAGCTTAATATTAGGATTCATAGGAGAGTCAATGAGTTTACTTCCCATCATTCCTGTATCTGATAATAAATCAAAAACATATTTCCTTTGAGATAAGGAAATTCCTTGACAGGACCAAGTAACTTCAATACCGAGAAAACACTTCAGTAGACCAAGATCTTTTGTATAGAATTGGCATTGTAAGAAAACTTTCAATTTTTTAATGCCAGCTCGATTATTACATGTAATAACAATATCATCTACATATACCAATAACACAATTTTACTTGTCGTTGGATGATGATAGAAGACAAAATGATCGACACTACATAGTCGCAAACCAATATGCTTAACCATCTCACTAAACCTTCTAAACCATGCTCGCGGAAACTACTCAAGACAATATAATGCCTTCTTTAGACGACAAACCAAACCAGACTCCCCCTGAGCAACAAACCCAGGTGGTTTCTCCATATAAACCTCTTCGTGTAAATCACCATGAAGAAAAATATTTTTAATATCAAGTTGATATAATGGCCATGAACAAGAAGCTGCTAAAGAAATAATCAGGAGAATTGATGTAAGTTTAGCACGGAAAACGTCTCCATGTAATCCATACCATAGACTTGGTATAACCCTTTGTTACAAGGTGGGTCTTAAGCCGATCAATCTTTCCATCAGAATGAAATTTCACAATTTATACTCACCGACTACCAACAGTCATTTTATCCTTAGGAAGTGGAACAAGCATCCAAGTATTATTAGACCGAAGAGAAGACATTTCTTCTTCTATTACCGCTCGCCTACTAGGATGATATAATGTTTTAGAAATAAACTTAGGAACAAAAACATATGATAACAAGATAACAAATGAAGCATATATGGGAGATAAATGATCATAAGTAACAAAATTAGAAATTGTATATATGGTACATGTACGTTTACTTTTGCAAAGAGCAATACGAATAGCATCATCAGAAGATGGTGATGGATTCGACACTGGATGAGATGGAAGGGCATCATTAGTATGTGTTAAGTCTAAAAATAATGGAAGCGAATGCATAATGCTTGAGTCATTGGGAGGAGGCTCAACTACCGATTCTCCCGAATGACGAATGTATACCTATAAGTTTGGACGAGATAAACGATAGGAAGAACTCAACGTATCGGAAAGACTAGGAGGTAACGGAGGTTCCACCAGGGACTCAGTAACGGGTTGGGACCAAGTTATGGGAGGTACAAATGGAAGTAGGAGAACATCATTAAGAGGTGTAGGGAAGTAAGCATCACTAAAATATGGTATAGACTCAAAAAAGGTAACATTGGCACAAGTAAAGAATTTATGAAGAAGGTAACATTGGCACAAGTAAAGAATTTATGTAAACAATGCTGGTAAACTTTTTAAGTCTTAGAATAACCGAGAAATACACATTTTATTGCTTGAGTTTCTAACTTATCAGTTCCAAGAGAGATGATGAACATAAAAAGTACATCCAAAAAATTTTATGAACATTCATTTAAATATTAGGCACCTGGCTGTTTCAATTAAGTACTGAATTTTTCTTTTTGGTACTCCGTTTTTCTAAGGAGTATTCAAACACGAAGACTGGTGAATAATTCTAAAGACAGACAAAAACTTATTGAATTGACTTTTAAAGTACTTTTTGTCATTATCACTATAGAAGCACAATTACCAACGTCTAGTAACCCTAATTGAATAGTTTGGGAGATGCATGGTGCTTCCATGCTGACAACGTGATTGGGCATGTGGGATTCAATTTGACTAGCCAACCTGCTCACGATGAGCAACTGGATGTGATGACTTCGATTGTGGCTTTAATTTGATGCTGACATATACGGATATATATATATATATATATATATATGCAAAAAACTAAAAGTGGAGCCTCCGCATAGTATTGCATCAATTGGAGCCCCGAACTTGGTGACAATGTGCAATATTACATAATATGATGAATAATATAATATTTATAAAAGATATAAAATGTGAATATTGGCCTATATATAATAAATGTAGTCATTCAATTTATTGTATGATAAATTTTCAATGCATTTTCATTTTTTAAAATGTGTAGTCATTCAATTTATTGTGTATTATATTTTCAATACATTTCCGTTTCTTAAAATGATTTCAATTAAATACTATCAGTAGGAGACAAAAACAAGAGTTACTTACAGTACACATACTATTTTAACATCATATAGTGTATAAAAAATTAAGTGTAGTCAATTCGTTGTATTCCAAATTAAATAATTAAATAAAAATACAATTACTAAAAAAAATACATAAAACAATGTGTATAACAAATTTTAGCCAATGAAACAAAAAGATGTTATATTACGTTTTTGTTATAATTTAGCATTCAAGGCTTTTTCAAGCAATTGATGCTCCAAGTCCTCAATGTATGCTACAATACATTTAACATTTTCAACGTAAGCACCCAATTTGATATAAAGATAAATGCACCATTTGTATTTTTATCAAATTCTATGATGTAATAACAAACATTTTCAAAATAAAAGAAGAATTCAATGCCCAAATTCTAATTAGAATATAGTCATCACATATATATCGCATCATATACAATAAACTAAAAGAAAAACCTACATCTTAGTTTTGTGTCAAATGACATACTCCATTAAGTGGCAAGTGTCATTTAAAAAAAAAACTAATACAAAAATCTAATCTCTAAAATATAAATAATTAATTGAATTTTTTTTCCAATATAAAGGCCATTTCAGTTACTATTTCCATTTAGTTTTGAATAAAAAAATTTATGGATTATAAAATCCATCTTAACTAAAGTATTTTTAAAGATTGGCGGTTACAGAAGTTATAATTACAAATAAATGATATTTTAAATACTATAAATTCACATATCTCCTATGTATCCCTCTTTATAAATACTCAAAATTTTCATCAAATCCAAATATGCGTAAATTCTACATAGTCTACAATCCATTTTTAACATTCCTTACCCCTTTACTCTATATTTTTGCCTGCGTTATTTTTTTTTCATTTTTCTAATTTATAATTTTTTTTCTATTTTGCAGAGTGCATAAAAAAATTACTTGGGGTTATGATGAAAAGAATGACCTTTTCTATACATAGCATAAAAACCACAGACAATATCATATATAATAAACTAAAAAGAGGAGTTGTCGCGTAATATTGCGATAAGTGATACCACTAACTTGGTGTCACTTATGTAACCTTAAATAATTTGGTGAAATCACATACAATAAACTAAAAACGGAGTTTCCGCGTAATATTGCAACAAGTGGTGCCCCTAATGTAAGACCCTCTAAGTTAAGGGACTAAAATAAAATAAAATGATAATAATGGAATTTCTATTGCACAATTCACGTGGTTAGTTAGGTTGTTTGTTTCTTTCTTACTCTCGTGACTTATACTAGTAAAACAATTATTTTCATAATAACACAAAGCATAAGGAGAACAAGAGAAGAGACGTGAGATGATTTGAGATCTCCTTTTTGCAAGTTTTGCTTATTCCGGGAAGAGAAGACGTCCTAAAGGAAAACTAATCGCAAATTCAATTTTCTTATTTTGTCCTTGTTATTGTGGCATAAGTATCACTCTCTTTTCTTCCGGTTGTTCATATCTGTATTTTTAGATTCGTCAAGACTATGTTAGAGGATGAATTATTGTTTCAAATTCTCGATGTTTATGAGAATTCTCGCTCGTATTTATTTATAGGACTCATGTTCTGGTAGTAACTTCCAAGATCTTTTTCGAGCTTTCCGTGCAATCATTTGGTCGTCGGATAGGTATGTTACAGAATTCGAGTCATTTCTTATTGAAATAATTGAACGAAAAATAGCATTGTCCTTTTGCTATTCTATTATGATTAGAGTATTTCGGACACTATTTTGATCCCTTTACGCTTCAAATTAAATTTACTTAGAACATAAAATTTGTACATCAATGAAATATCATTCCAAAAGAATATCAAAGGTCTGAATTGGATTTACGGTTTGAGAGATGTTGTCAAATTACCGAACTGTTGTCCTTCTACTGTTTAGTTGTAATTAGAGCATTTCAGACTCTATTTTGATCTCTTTACATTTCAAATTAAAATTTTCTTATAGCATAAAAGATGTAAATAAATAAAATATCTTTCCATAGGTATATTATAAGACTCAATCAGATTCACGATTTGAGAGATATTATCAAAAAACCAAACTATTGTGCTTTTGCCATTCTGCTGCAATTGTAACATTTTGGGCTTTGTTTTTACTTGTCTATGCTTCAAATTAAAATGTGCTCAAATCACAAAAGTCATAGATAAATGAAATATCTTTCCAACAAATTAATATAGGACTCAATCGGATTTATGGTTTGAGAAATATTATCAGAATACCGAACAACTGTCATGATTACAACTTAAACTTTTTTGGAACTAATGGATAACTGAGACCTAATGAAAAGTGATGCAGTTGTTGGATAAGAATATGATGAATGGTAATTTCATCATTATCGAATGGATTATGTTACTGTATGGATCATTTGTGGTAGACTGTTAGGGCCCTAGGACCAAGGTAGACTTGGGTTGTTATTTGACTAACCTTGGGGCACTAAGACCAAAGTTGGGATTAGTTATTGTTGATGAACCCTGGGGCCTTAGAACCAGGGTTAGCTTTGATTTGTTGATGAATTTTGGGGCCCGAGGACCAAAGTTGGTTATCTTGTAGTGTTGGCAATCTTGAGACCCGAGGACCAAGACTGGTATTGATTGGCCGGCGAGTAACAAAGACACTCCGTAGTTGCTTTATGCGTAAAGTATAGGAGGACCGATGTATCCCGTCCGGGAGGACCTAGTATCCCGATCAATTGTTTATATTTATTTTGATAGTTCATGCATTCATATATTATTTATACATATACAAGTTGGATGAGATGAGATAGCAGGATATAATTTTATGTTATAATAGATGAGATAACATGTATCACATACTTGCTATGATAGTATTGTATATATATATATTTGTCATTCTTTCAATAGACTATAAATCATTTTGACTCGTGCTTGCTTGATTGGTTTTTCTACTATCTTTTGCAAGAAAACGTCAAGCAGAATAAGGGATTGGGAATCAGGAAGTTTGAGATAAGATAGGTCGAAACTCACTCAGGGATGTATAGTCAATTTCAGACCATTATGTATTTTATTCAGACTTTTATAGGCCATTAACCAGAATATTTTTACTTACAATATTAATTATTGTATGACCATAAAACATGTTAATAAGGCTAAGTTGAGACTTCAAGTTGTATTTGGAGATTTATATCATATATTCAACAGTTTATATGGTTATATTATTCTGGATATTTGACAGTAACGTACTCTGGGTTGCTATATAATCCCGGGGCATTGCATCTAACTTGGCGACACGTGTGCAACCTTAAAAATGGGATGAAAATTATAATATTAAAAAAAGATACAAAATATTCATTGGCTTATGTATTATAAATGTAGGCATTTCAATTTATTGTGTATTAAATTTTCAATGCATTTCTGTTTCTTAAAATGATTTCAATTAGACATTATTGATAGGGGACAAAAGCAAGAGTTGCATACACTACACATACTATTTTTTCATCATATCATGCATAAAAACATAAGCAGAGTCTATGCTATGTATTCCAAATTAAATAATTAAATAAAAATACAATTACTAAAAAGATTACATAAAACATTATATATAACAAATTTTAAACAGTGAAACAAAAAGATGTTAAATTACTTTTTATTATAATTCAGCATTCATGACTTTTTCAAGCAATTAATACCCCCAAGTCCCCAATATATGTTACATTTAACATTTTCAATACATACACCCAATTTAATATAGAGATAAATACACCATTTGTATTTTTATCAAATGTTATGATGTAATAAGAAACATTTTCAAAATAGATGAAGAATTCAAAGCCCAAATTTTGATTAGAATATTGTCGTCACATATATATCATATGTAATAAATTAAAAGAAGAACCAACATCTTAGTATTGTGTCAAATAGCATCCTTCATTTAGTGACAAGTATTATTTTAAAAAAAAACTAATACAAAAATTTAATTTTCAAAATATAAATAATTGATTGAAAATTGATTCCAATTTAAGGTCACATCAATTACTTTTTCCATTTAGTTTTGAGTAAAAAAATGCATGGGTTATAAAACCCATTGCAAATATTTACTTAAAGACTTTTTAAACATTAACGATTACATAAGTTATTATTACAAATAAAAGATATATATATATATATATATATATATATAAGCGGAGGAGTAGGGAATTGAATCCACAACATCCTACTTCTGAGATTGGGTTATAGCCTACCAGGCTAGTCCTAAGGGGTTTAAATAAATAAATGACATTTTAAATATTATAAATTCACCTATCGCCTATTTATCCATTTTTATAAATACTCGATTTTTCACCTAATCCAAATATGTGTATATTCTACATATTCCACAATCAATTTTTAACATGCCTATCTCTCTAATCTATGTTTTTGCCTAGTGTTATTTTTTTTCATTTTTCTAATTTATAACTTTTTCCCCCTATTTTGCAAAGATTTTCAAACAAAAAATTACTTGCAGTTATGATGAAAAGAATAATTTTTTCTATACACAACATAAAAAATATAGAAGGTTTGTTTCATGTTTGTTTTGAAGAAAAATAACATCAATTAAAATTGACTTTTAAATTATGAATTGTATTATGTTTGAATTTAAAAAAAAAATTAGAATATTTTGGATTAATTAAATTTAATCTCTACTTATTTTTACCAGAAAATCTATAGATATTTTTAAGGAAAAGATATTACTCATTATATTATTTTTTAATTATACATTTTACTCTTAGGCTAGATCAGTAAATTTACATGTAACAATAAAAGGTGCAACGCATTGAATACACACTATTAATTATACCCATCTGCGGATAAGTGTTTTTTTTCTTTTCTCTCTTTTTCTTTAAATTTTGTTGGCACATGTATCATTTTATTAAATTAATTTACGGGATTTAGGCAGATATTGAAGTTGCTTTACACAAACGGGTGGCTTTATCGTTTACGTCAAAGCATAATCCCCGTGCCTATGTTTCCGTTGACTTGTTATTTCTTTAATTGGAAATAGTTGAGTAGTCCATTTATGGTAGCCTGTTTAATTCCAATTTTCATTTCTCACAATTATAAAATTGTTTTTTTTTCCCATCTTTTCCGTTTGCAAATTAGCTTAACAAAATGATGTTCTTCTCTCTATTGGTTGAAATTTGAAAGCTTATTTTTTGAGTTTTCTCAATTTTTAGAGCATACACAATCCCAATACAAGAAGTAATTCCCTGCCTCACTCCTCTCTCTATCAAATTATAATTTTACAATTTTTTTTTAAATCTAACACCATATAGGCGTTTTAGTAAATAATTTCAGCTTGAAGACAACATTCAAATTATTGTCAAAAATTGAAAACCTCGCATGCTACAATATCCTATTAGTCCGTGCAAGATTTCTCTATTTTCCCAAATGAGATCTCTGGACGAGAAATATTTCCCGGCAATATTTCCATTTTCTGAATATATTGCGCGAATGGATCTATAGATTCCTCATACTGCAAGCGTTGTAACGAATAAGGTCTATATATTTCCACCGTTCCTGACATGGCTTCAACTTAATTGTTATTCGAATAAATAATTTTTTTTGTCATGCTTCGAGTGGGCACACGGGCAGGCTTTGGTGTGCTTCCAATTAGTGAAAACTTAAAAGAGCGTTTTCCATGGAGGTACTTCCTCCCTCAATAAATAATTAGTACAATTCAGTTTTTGACATGCCTAAAAATAATTGGTATTTCAGTCTTTTTGAAAATTCATTCATCTTAAAATTTTATGAATACCACTACTAACCCCTCGCATTCACTAGGTTCGTCATTATTTGAAAATTTATTTCTTGACTTTTGTCGATCTTAAGCTATGTATCCGTCTAATTACACTAATTATTTATGGATGGAGGAGTTACAGTATATTGTAATAATGTGATCAAGATCGAAAAGCCCATGTCTGAAAGCAACATGCTGAAGGTAATATTACTCTGTCAAAAACTAGAATTAGAAGCATTTCGTAATTAAGCCTATAATAAATAGGTAGCCTAATTAATGGCACAAACAGTCCAAAAACAGCAAATTAGGGACTAAATGTCTGAAAGTTTAATTAATGTCTGAAACCAACATGGTAAATTGTTACAAAAAAAATATTAATAGATTTGAAGGATGAAATTAATGAGAATAAATTTCCTACATTTTTTAGAATTCTTCACATAATTTTATAGCCCTAAACAGCCAAACCCACAATTTCCACTATTCTACGCACCAAACTAGAAGAAGCTATTACCAGCATAAGACTTTTATTTCATTGAATTTTCTATCTAAGAAATAATAATTTTTTTCTTCAATTCAGATAATTGTCACTGTTTATCTGTGATTTCTTATTTTGTCTATCATTCCACATTCATGTCTTTTGCCTTGTAACTATGTGCGTGTGTATTGATATATATCTTTTATTATACAATTATAGTTAAAACTATAATTTGACGATTTTGAACACAATTCAATAAATGCATGTATTGTTTCATGGTGATTGAATAATTCCAAATATTTTTTTTATGATTTTTATATTTATTTTTTTTGGGCAACATTATTAATTTTATATTTTATTTAATCTATAATAGTTATATTTTTAAAGAACTCTGAATTAATGTTTATGTTTAAAAGCGAAGCAAGGAAAAACAATGACACATAGTTTTGATCATACTAAGGGAAGATGGAAGCCTATGCATATTTCAGGTATTAGTCGTTGAATAAATTCGGTTAGCATTATAAAGAAATGGAATAGAGTAACAACTATTTTGTTCCCCAAAAATAAATATGTTAGCCAATTATTCACAACTTTCTTAAATATTTTCTTTAAAATTAAAACATAAAATTACCATATTTGCATCGGCCTTTTAAACGTGTTGTTAATAAAACAAATATACTATTCTACAGATTCTCGAATATATTTTTAAAATTATTATATTGAGAGATTGACAATATGTATATTAATTTCAACTTAATTTAAATATAATTATACTAAACGAAATGTTAATTTTTTTTTTTTTAGTTAGAATCATTATTCAATAGAGTGACCATGGATGTATTAATTTTTAATTTTATTTAAATTCCAAAATAAAAGTTTAAATACCGATTTGAGCCAAATGTTACTCCAAATTGATACCCTATGTAAAATAAAATAAATAATAATCTTTCTATTGGTTCACTCACATGGTTGATTTTGAATAATATTTTGAAAATTAAAGTATAAATAAATGTATATTCACACAGGTTCATACATTTATATACTTTTATTTCAAATATGTATCTATAAACAAAAGGGACGTTGCCTTTTGTTTCACATTGGCCAATTTTTATTTTTTTATTTTTTTTGTTTTCATGTTGTACTAATAGCATGAAAAAGTTAATACTAATTGCATTTTGTATAGAATGACAAAAAGAAAGAAGCTTCAGATATGATTTTTAATTAAAATAAATATACCCATGGATTGAGGATGTATATATTAAATGGTTTTAAAAATTTAAGTATCGCTTCAATGGGACAGAATTTCATTTCATGTAGAATTTGAACGCAATGTCATTCCTAATTAATGCCTCAATGAAAAGATATAAAAAAACTATAATTACGATTGTTCTTTGAGGCATATATTTTTTCCCCAAACATATTCGGGATTAATAGAAAAAAAAGTTTAACTATTCAATATATGCATATATGTGTAAACAGATGCACATTCAATGATATATATAAAATTAAATTAATTATTTTAAATATTTTAAATTTTAACATTTTATATCAAATGCTTCACATTTTAAATCTATTAAATATCCTATATTTATTTTAATAAAAACAAATTTATAATATTTGAATAGATCTTAAATATCCTATAAATTTAATATTTATTTTCATTTTAAATCTATCCCGTACAAAGCACGGGTTACACAAGTAGTACATAATTTTGCTATGAATCAGCCAAGTTGCCACTGCTATACTCTAAACAAAGTCGAAATCAATGATATCCTATTTATAAGTGGCAACAAAATCATTTTTGAAAGCCATCCTTTGCTTGTGTGTCTCGGTTGGTAACTTCACGTTCGATGCCAACCCAATGGCTTGGAGAAACTCCACTGCGTACCACGTCATATCTATCTGCCACCACTCGAGCCCGTGCCTAGCCGAGTAACCAAAGGCGTGATGGTTGTTATGCCAACCCTCCCCAAACGCAAGCACTGCCACCCACCTGACCCAATTTCAAAACCAAAACCAGAACATGATTCCAAAATCATATCAAAGAAATAGAATTAGTTCCAAAATTGTATAAAAATAGTTTTGTTACCAGTTGTTTCTTGAGAAATCGCCCGTGTTCCATGCCTGGCTTCCCCAAATATGACAAACCGAGTTCACAAACCAAGTGATGTGGTACACCCAAACTATTCTCACACACTGCATTGCCAAATAAGCAATATTATTTCGCAAATTAGTGTTTTGCCCTTTAGGAAAATGCGTCTTAGTTATAATTTCCGAAGCTTAGTAACAGATCATATACACCTTTAACGATTACAAGTGGAGAATAAATAACACAATGATAATTGAAAGTACATAGTTTAATAATTTCTTGTTTTGGGGCCAAAGTGTAAGATGCGAAGGCAATGAAGGGGACTTTGTTAATTTTTCTCAGTAAGGAACACAATTAATCAAGAATATCCGAATAAAAACCCAAGTAATGATGATGCATAAAATGTATAGAAAATAAGATTACGAGCTCAATTCATTATGAGAGAGATTTATAATATATATATACACACAGAAGAACATTCTAGAATATTTAAAATTACAAGCTAGTAATTTACTTTTATATTTATATCAATATTATCACTAATAAATGACAACCCATCATAATCCACAAGATATAACATACGGACCATTTCCTTACTTCAAATGACAAAATTATAATGGAGGCTTTCCTTCCAATTACTTAATAAAATCTTCTTATATAATTTTCTCTATAATTATGTGAACGACGGAGCCAGGCGGGGAGGGGAGATCGCAACACCTTGACCCCGCAAAAATTTCACAAATTATTTATATAATTTTGAAAATTTTCAAAACCTCACTCCACGTCCCTTGAACGAAAAATATTTATCCTACCAGATAGAAGACGGCAAAACTAGGCACTCCCATCTAGAAATCCTGACTCATCACTTGTTATCTCTTATAATTAAAATGAAGCTTACCATTCCCCAAACGAGAAAGGGAGATCCCCCAAGTGCATATAGTAGAAATGCAAATCCAATTGGATGCAAAATATAAGTGCTTCTCATAAACCTGTAAAAGAATTGCTTTTCCAAATCACCAACATTGTTTGGTTCTCCACACTGCAAAATAGTCCCCCAATTAATTTACTAAATATTAGTAAAAATAACATTATTAGAAAATAAAAAATCATACCTTTTCGGTAACAGCTTGGGTATCAAAAAGCCAGGTCATGTGACTAAACCAAAAGCCATTAATGGGGCTATGAGGGTCTCTTTCAGTATCATCAAATTGGTGGTGGTATCTATGTGTGCTCACCCAATCCATTGGATTGCCCTACAATAATAATAATAATAAAATAAATATTGTACAAACTTATATTACAGTAATTTTTTAAAGTATTACATTACAGTTATAAATGTTAATTTTTTCCCCTTATAAAGGTGCATAATTGCAAATCCCATGTTAACTTATTTAATTAACAAATTGGTTGAATTGATGGGGAGCAATTCTAAAACGAATATGGCTAAATGAATTTGTGATTTGGAAAACAACTAACTTTATATCCGGCACATTACACAACTTAAACCCCTAATATTAGCTAATAACTACATAACTTAACAATCCCCCAAAATTATTTTAGATTATTTACAATAGTATCCCAACTTTTAGCTACAATTAATTGTTGATTGATTCTAATCGGATTATTGCCACGTCATCGTGTGTGACAATATATTACCAACCCACTGACGTCACAACAATTAAACGTGGATGTAATATTATCAAGGATATCATGAATACCCATTAGTTGTCCATCCTAATTATTACCATCATTCTTATTTGGGTACCAAATAAAATATATGCTAAATTCTACCATATTATTGACCAATAATTGGTGAGACCAGTGATTCATAACTAAAAATATTTCAAAATGAAATCATATTTTATAGTTTCTGTGTACTGATATATATTTACTGATACGTAAAAGAGAAAATAGTAATACATAGGATAAATAAATTAATATTATAATAAAAAATAATTTTATCTCATACGTGTCAGCAATATATGACAATATATAAGAAATTTCTACGTACAAACATGTATAAAATCATACTATTTTCAAAATAAACTACCTGCAGTGCTTGAACCCCACAGTAAGCACAGAAATACTCGAGCCACTTGGGAAGACTAAAGCTCCGATGAGACAGATTCCGATGAAAGGACAACGTAATACCCAAAAGCCCCGTCACAACATACAGCCCGAAAGCCACCCAAAACGCGCCCCAACTAAAATGAAACGGCGCCAAAACGCACCCCAAATGCATCATCAACAAGACCCCCGCAATCCCCGCGTCTCGTGGGGTCCACTTCCGATCCCGCAACATATTCCTCCGCCGCTTTCTCACCACCTCACCATCCACCGGAGACATAGGGGATTAGTGAGGCGCCTGTGATAGGATCACAGCCATGGATATTTGAGATTTTGTTTGAATTTGTTAGGGAATGAGATGAGACACATTGATATATATAACGGTGGAGTATTAATTAATTTTAATGTGATTATACAACATTACGGCTTTGACGTATACGTTAGGCAATTATTTTCCAGCAAGTTGCTTTTGAGTTACTTTTTATTAATTAATTATTAAGTCATCTCATTTTGTTTTGTTTTTTCCTCCCTCAACATCCGAGAGAAAATTTTATCTCTATTTGTTGCCATGTTGGGTAAAATAACAAGATAACATAGTGCTACACGGATAGATTTAGTATGTTATATGACTAAAGGCACGTTCCAAAAATTTGTAATAATATATAAGTCGTGCCATAAAATTACTAAAAATATATTATTTTCTTATTTGAAAATGTTATTTTGAAACTTTAAAACAGAAAAATGGCTAAAACCCATTAATTGTAAGTGTATTATACGGGTTGTACCTAAAGTATGAATATTTTTCATTAACTCAAATTATTTTTAAATTATAAGTAGGCACGAATTTAACTGTAATGATTCGAGCGTTTACCGACTTATACTTATTGTCCGTGTATGCTTAACTTTATTCATCCAAATCACAAATCTGAAAATGAAAGGTTAGATATGTTTAAATTAATTTAGATTACATAACCAATTGGTAGTAATTTTTAATTAATTTATTTAGTTTTCTTGATAACCAATTGGTAGTAATTAATGAAGCTTGTAGATAGATGGGTAGAGATTTGTTTTGGTGTGGTTCTATTGCATGATAGGGACCAGGAATGAGCAGAGGCAAGTTTAGTTGACTTCTTCGGACAAGAACTAAAAAAAATATCTAAATAAATAAATAAATATATATATATATATATATAATATTAGATATTAATTCTTTTGGACCTTTAGAAATATAATTAATAGTATAGTGAAATGACAATAAATCGGTCTTGTATATGATAGATCTTGAGTTCAAATCTTTTCAGGAATAATAATTTATGTTTTTTTTTCTCTTTTGAATTACATAGAATTAATATTATTCTTGTTAATATTTGGCTTGCAACATTATATATATTATATAAATGTATTATGTTTCTATATAATTTTAAATTAAATGACAAAAAAAAAGATCAATACAAAGGTCACATGTATTATCACATCTAGTAATATGATGAATTTTATTGTGAAAATAATAAAAAACTAAACTTATATATATTTTTTTAATTTTACAAGATCGATAATTGAAAAACTAAAATTTTCCATAAATTCGTTACTTTATTAATAAATGTTATGATAATTAATAAGTTGGATTATAAACATAACTAAACTTAATAAAGAATGAGATTAATATAAGAAAAAATGAAATTGAATTTATTATTTAAATTAAGAAATAGTTATATTTATTATTATAAAATTAACTAAAAAATTTACGATAAATATTTTATACTTTTAATGTTTCTCGTACCTTTATTCAAAATCCTCATTCCTGATGGTTTCCCAACCTATTGTAGCTTGGTGGCGATGTCACAACAGAAGAGGGAACCTAAGGATTAATTGCCAACAAAAATATGCAAACCTAAGGATTAATTGCCAACAAAAATATGTACGTGTAACATTTTTTTGACAAATCTCGTAGCTAGCTAGCTATATAACGGCGGGAAGGAATTACTGCATATATTATCACAGTTTTTTTTTAAAAAAAAATCCTCTAATTTGTAGAGAAAAGGCAATTAGTGGCTTTTGGGAAGGTTTTCGAAGAAGGCGACTTCAACCCCAACGCACATTCTTCTCTCAAAATGGTTGAAATCTGAACCGCTATACCGAAACACTGCTCGGTGAAAGACCCTTGGAGATCTCTTAGCTATGTTCTTAGAGATGTTATCGAGGTTTTTGGTTTAATGGCAATGGCTGCTTATTTTAACAGTTTCACCAAATAGTATCATGAAAAGTTTCAATTGTTTAACATAGAGATGCCAAGAATTGAAAATGCAAGCGACTGAACCTCTATTTTTGAGATGTTAAGATCATATATAAAAAAAATTATATATTAAGATATAAATTATTAAATTATGAGGCGATTGTATCCCTATTATTTCTACGTAGAGCTAGTTAAATTGAAATTATGGAAACACTAATTACAGTCGTATTGAAAAACATTTAAGATTAGATTAAAATAGGGAAATACTATTTACTCTCATATTGCAAAATTTGGCACTGCCGGAACTCGCATGAACCACAAAATGCATCTAGTAACCGAGATCACGTATTCGTGACAGTCACAATTGCCCGTAGGACTTTTTTCCAAGAATAAAATAAATTAAGAGTAATGATAAGCATATAAAATAAACTAATTGTGTCGAAAATTTATACAAACCAACTTTATATGATTCACAATTACTCTCATGATCTATCTTGGAGTAGTAACTCGAATTGTCTTAACTTGAAATTGTTCTCACATTTCGTATGGTCTCATTAAATCATAATCCAGAACAAACAATATAATAATAGCTAGCTAGATGTCCAACAAAATCTACTAATTGCAATTTACAAACTAAATAGTAACAAAGCCATTAATTGAAAGCCATCCTTTGCTTGTGAGCTTCTGTTGGTAATTTCACATCCGTAGCCAAACCAACGGCTTGGAGAAATCTCACGGTGTACCACGTCATGTCTATCTGCCACCACTCGAGCCCGTGTCTAGCAGAGTAATCGAAAGCATGGTGGTTGTTATGCCAACCCTCTCCAAATGCAAGCAGTGCCACCCACCTGTCCCAATTTGAAACCCGTACTCAAAATGTAATTCCAATTTCGTATCAAGGAAATTAATAAAACTGATTCCAAAATCATATCGGAAATATTTTTACCAGTTGTTTCTAGATAGGTCGCCCGTGTTCCACTCCTGGTTTCCCCAAATGTGACAAGCTGAGTTCACAAACCAGGTGATGTGGTACACCCACACAATCCTCACGCCCTACCATTGCCAATATGGAAATATGGTTAAGCACTCGATAGAAACATTATTACGTAAATTATGCTATTGTACCTGAATCTAACTTATCGACCTTACATAGGGGTGCATACTTGTGGCAATATTGTCTAACGACTAAAGACCATTAACCAAAACCTAATGTAAACAAATGAAATGTTG
>MKEJ01015799.1:0-15005 GCA_001753735.1 Embelia ribes
CTCAAAATTAGGTCAATGCATGTTATAGACATACTGATGTCTAAATTTACCTCATAAAATTACTATTCAATACTGTATAAAAGTGCAACAGTGTTGCTACAGTATTGTTGAAAAAATTGGGGCCTTATACAGAGGAGATCACGAATTCTGCAAACACAATCGAAAGAGAGAAAGATGGAGGTGTCTAGGGTTTCGGTGCTGATAACACATCAAGTATAAGATATGATTAGATCTCAAAAGTAAATGCGATGAATCTCATTTCCTAAGTGTGCATTTTTTATTTGATTTTGATTTGAAATTAATTTTTTTTCAGGAACAGCAATAGATCAAGGGGTGACTTACCTCATCCATTAAAATTTTTGTAAAAAGAGAAAAACAAATTATCTTAAAATTAGGATGATGGTGCTTTAATGGATTTGAATTTCATTTGAAGTGATGGATTTATTGTAGAAAATGGTGATATCGTTTTCTTGTAATGTTCAAATTTTTTCAGTCTTATTTTTTCGCTACAAATTCTTGCGCCAATAAAGAAGGAAACCGAAGAATGAAAAGAAAAGAAGGTTTAAAAATATTTTTGATGGTTGATTATATACTTTCATATTGGAAATGATTCATTGATCTAATAAGCTTAATTTTACTTTGAAAATCAGCTCGTTAAATGCCAATTTTCAAATGAATCTTTTGGCTACGTATTTCAATTTTATAGAATAACTATATAATTAGACCTAGATGAATAGAATGATGGTATCTATAAATCTAATAATTATATAATTAGACCTATATAATCAGCTCGTGACTGATGGTTGTATAATTTTATACATCTAATATCATTACATGTTCAGTATCTATGATTTATGTATATACCGAAACGAAATCATGGATAGAATGATGATATCTATACATCTAATAATTATATAATTAGACCTATATAATCAACTCGTAACTGATAGTTGTATAATTTTATACCTCTAATATCATTACATGTTTGGTATCTATAATTTATGTATATGCTGAAATGAAATCATGGATAAGATGGTTGTTACTTCTTGGAGATCCCAAAATTAATTTTAGTAACAAAATATTTTAAATATGTTCAAGTAAAGAAATATTAATTTTAGCAACAAAATATTTTAATTTTAATTTTTAGATCATGCATTTAATATTATAAGCATTTTAATGATTAAGGAAAAAGTATTTTACTTATATAAATCCTTGCTTAAATTTTAATTTTTTTATTTTAGACTATATATTTTGTTTTTATTATTTTTGATAAAGAAAAAATAAAATCAAATTCATGCAATATTAATTTAATTGTAATATTAATAATATATATGTGTGTTATTTAAAATATGTGATTAAAAGTGTAAAAATTGAAATAAAAGAGGCCAAAATATAACTAAAATTAACTATATATAATTATTTAAAATATGAGACCAAAAGTGTGACAATTAAAACTAAAAGGGCCGAATAGAAAGTATCATAACTCAAATTATGAAACTAAAAGTGTAAGAATTTGAACTATAGGGGCCAAACAGAAGTTGTAACGGATAATATTCCATAAAATCCGAAAATACCCTTAACCCTAACGGCTAAATTGACAGAATGCATGACTTTCTAACTTTTTGGTAATATAGTGTATTAATTCGATTGATTTTAATTTAGGTTATCAATTGGATTTGTGCTGATAATTTATTGTATTAAAATGTAATTTTCCCTTTTAGTAACCATAATTTCTCTATTTATATATCTCCTACTTATGTAATAGTAATACTAGAAGAGAAAGTTAAATGAAATTTAATGAGGGTAATTAATGAGACTTGATGAAATCTTAAATTAAATCTGACTATTAATACAAATTGGAAGAACTTTCTTACTCTCAATTTATTACCAAGATAAATTACACTTTGCCCCATGTGGTTTCTGGTAATTCTAGAATACCTCCTAAGGTTTCTCAAATTACACTTTTCCGCAAGGTTTATATGTTCATTATACTTTCCCATCAAAGTTTTGGGGGTAAAATGAAAGTCAACTTGAATATCATAGATGATACATTAAATTACACAAGTACCTTAACTTAGCACCTATTCTCCAGCTTCTAAATTTTAAAAAATAGATTGTATAATTATACGAATAGATAAATTATTTTTTTAAATATGATATTTTTCTCTAATTTTCAAAATTACTAGCTTTAAGATAAATAAAAATAAGGCAAAAAATGTGGATAATATAATCTTTCACTTGTAAGTCAAACTTATGATGGGAAAAAAGTTTAATTTCAAATAAATAGGGTTATTCTGAAATATTCAGAAAGCTCATCGCAAAAGAATGTAATTTGTCTTTATAATTACAAGCCATATACTAATGAACTTTGTCAATATTTTACTTTTTCTGTTAGTTCTGTGCCATTTTGTATCTATACATATACGTATATATATATATATATATACACTACAACATAACAAAGGCGTTGAGTTGAGTTGCAGCGACGTTACATCTTTCTCTCTCTCTCTCTCTGGGATTCATTCTACCCCATATTCCAGATCGAAGGGGCTCTCCATCGTCATCAACTCTAACCTCTCTCTCTCTCTCTCTCTGGGGAAAAGGTTTTGACTACTATTATTGCGCTTTGTTTTTCCTTTAATTAGATTGCTTTAGTTTTTTTAGTACCCAGGTGAAAAGTTTCCTGCTTTAATTTTATTTAATTTATTTGCCCAGCTGGTTAAAGCAATCCATTTTCCCCACTTTTCAGGTCTGTTATATATATATATATATATATATATTTATTTATTTATTTATTTATTTTGATTTTAGTTCAATTAGGAAGGAACCCACATAATAGAAATTGTGATTTGGTACCAAAAAATATGTTTTTGACAGTAAACCATATGAAAGTTTCTTGCTTTAATTTTTGTTAATTGTAGTTGCCCAGCTGGCTAACGCAATCCATTTTTTCTCCCACTTTTTGGGTCTGTTTTTTTGATTTGGATTTTAGCTTAATTAGGAAAGAACCCACATGATAAAAATTGTGATTTTGTACCAAAAATATATTTTTGGCAACTTCTATGGGCACTCACGCCAGTGCTCCTAATTGAGCCCCTAAACTAAATTGTATAGATTAACTTTTATAGAAACCGTCCCTTAAAAGATAGGGTGTTTGCTACAGTGATCCCCTTAAATTTGGGGTCTACTATTCATCCCAAATTCTATTCTTAAGTTTAGGGGTCTTATATGGGCATTCTCCAAATCTCAGCCTCTAATTTAGAGTTTGTGTATAGTGATCAAAGTTTAGGGATTGGAAGTGGATAATCTGGTAGAAATGCACTAAATGTTGCGCCTTTCGCTGGTTCTTGGCTTTTGCAGGGTCCATTGAGGCTCTGAGAAGTTATTTGGGGGGATCGAATATGAATGGCGGTACGATAGAATGCAGTGTTTGCCATTCTAAATTGGTATCGCCAACCACGAGATCTTTTTCAAAGGCGTATGATCGGCACAAAAGTAATATTTCGTCAAAAACCCGTGTCCTTAATGTGCTCTTGGTTGTTGGCGATTGCATCTTGGTTGGTTTACAGGTAATTGACTGTATGGTGTGGATGGAATTTAATTAATTTCCCTGCAATATAGATTTCAGCCTTAAATTGAAAAAATTAAACATGACATCAAATTAGAGTCTGTATTATATCCATCATTCAATGTTAAACTTAGTTTCCTCATATGTTAAATTTTGTTTCTCTTTGCAGCCAATATTAGTTTACATGACTAAAGTGGATGGAGGTTTCAAGTTTAGTCCGGTCAGCGTCAATTTTTTGACCGAGGTTACAAAAGTTC
Organism: Embelia ribes; assembly: GCA_001753735.1. NCBI lineage: Eukaryota > Viridiplantae > Streptophyta > Magnoliopsida > Ericales > Primulaceae > Embelia > Embelia ribes. The sequence goes on from MKEJ01015799.1 coordinate 3,826, forward strand.
TCTTTGCAATTCTTATGCTTTTGTTTCAGGTAAGAGGTTTTATTCTAACCACCAATGCATAACCATCTGTTTGCCCAATGTGTCATCAATATAAGTTTTTAATAATAGCACGCATTGATCAGTTGTACATAGGTTGTTTTAGTTATGGCTAGTCACCAGTTTAAACTTAATATTAAATAGTACAAAAAATTACCTAGCAAGATTTGATTTTGAGCAGATTGGACAGTATGCTTATAGATGGTAAATTTTAAAAGGCTACATTGGATTACAAGTATGAGAATATAATGTATATCAGTTGGCTTTGACTGAAACAAGCCATCTCATGTGCACTTTTTTACTGAAAGCTTTGCCAACCAAGCTCTTGGAGCTTGCTAATGATGAGCAAATTTTTTGTCTTTGATGTTCGGAAGGCTGATTTTGCATGTATATTTATTTGTGACATTTTTTGCAGTCTCGACGTCAAAAAGTTGGTGACAAACCCCTTCTCTCTGTAAGAACGTTTATCCAGGTAAGAAAGCTTTGCCATGCTACTGTTTAGTGACTTTGCAATTGCAGCCATATGGTCTTAATGAATGACCTCAGAACCATGGAACTTATTTTGAACGACTCAGTTTCTGAAATTATGTTTGTTATATTTGGCCGGGCTCTTCTTTTCTTTACCTATTGATTTAGACCACTCTTCACAATGAGCAGCTCTTCTTGTAAACATTAGCGAGTATTTGTTATATATATATATATGTAGGTTTCTGCTCAAACAAAAGTCTCTCATTTTGTAGCCCTTTTCCTGTCTGATGTCGTGATTGTTATAAAGATTTTGATACTTATAATGACTTTGCATCAGATGCGTATGGGTATCATGATATGGGTCGTATTTCATTATCTTTTGACATCTAGATGTATTGAAGATTTTTAATTGCTATTCTTTTTCTTTTTCTTCCGCTCATTACACGTACCTTATGCTGTCATGCTGCTGCTAAATCTGTTGACCGTAAATAGGTTGGCTTGAAGTGATTATATTTTCCCTGTTTGTCTCTTTTATTATCTTCTGCAGGCGGCTAGAAACAATGTGCTACTTGCTGTTCCGGCTCTCCTTTATGCTGTTAATAACTATCTGAAGTTTATAATGCAGGTTAATGTTTTCATATATGTAGCGTGGTTTATTATTTCAAAACTTCTTCTGCATCTTTATAAGGCTCTGCTCCAGCTTCCTTTTCTTAACCGATTTTAGTAAATGGGTGAAAGATTAATCATTATGCTTAGTATAGAAAATATTAATAACCATAATTTTTTGTATTCATTGATTAGATACGTAATTACTGTAAGCGTTATTCTTCGACCTTGCTTTTTGGTTACCTATTACAACTGACATGTTCTATTGATGCTAGGATTTTTGCAGACTTATTAGTTTTGAGATCTTATTATTAATTCTTATTAGGATTCTTCGTTAATTGCAGCTTTATTTCAATCCTGCAACAGTGAAGATGCTTAGCAACTTGAAGGTACTCTTTTTAGGAGATGCACACTTTGAGATAACCAATGGTTTTTTAGAAAATTGTACCTTTTAATGAGTGATTGTACGTCTTACATGTTCGCATGGACTATGGAATAAGGAGTCCTAAACAATTACTTTGTCATCTTAGTTTTACAGGGTATCCTCGTTAAAGTTTGTGTCTTCCAAATATTTATTTGTGTGATACAAGGGTGGAAAGTAAATGAATGCGAAAAAGTGAAAGGGTCTCAAGATGGGATTAAGTTTTTTCATTTGCCCCGGTAGTTAGTTTCCTATTCTGTCTTTCGTGACTTGTCCACGATTCTTCTTATTTCTATCTATTTAGTATTATGGCTTATATGGATGTTTTTGAGTATGTGGTATTTTCGTTGAGTAGGCCACATCTTTTCTGGCTTGGTTTAGTCGACCATTTTAGATCTATATCCTGAAGAAATTTCAAATTCCCTGGTTAACTTATTTGATTTGGAGATTTGGAGTGAAAATGTTTTTTAGGAGAGAAACTTGTCACTTTCAGGTTTGAAGATTTTGTTTCATGCAATGTGCAGGTTTTGGTTATTGCCGTTTTGTTGAAAATAGTAATGAGGCGTCGCTTTTCTGTAATTCAGGTTTGTATAAATGTTGTACCCTTTTTATTTTTTCATCGAATTTGAAGTGATTCTGGATGGGCACTAGTTCAGATGAGGAGCGGAGATCATAAGAGTGGCCCATGTTAGGGATATCACTTTTAAAGTATTTTATTACAGTGGCTAACTTTTGTGTGACAGTGGGAGGCCCTTGCTCTGTTGCTCATTGGAATCACTGTGAATCAATTACGCTCTCTTCCAGAGGGCAGTTCTGCTCTTGATCTTTCAGTTGCAACGAGCGCTTATTTGTACACCCTGATATTTGTAAGTGTTTGGTTTCTGAACAAGTTTCATTCAGTGAGTTTTCATTTCCTGGTCTATTTGGTTACCCATTTGTGTTATCCTTTTTGGCGCATGTGAACGTGGTATTGGCAAAGATAATAAAATGTAATATACGCATAGTTGGTCACTAACCTATTATATGCTCATTTAGGTTTCGGTTCCTTCAATGGCATCTGTGTTCAATGAGTATGCTTTGAAGAGCCAATTTGACACCAGCATTTACCTTCAGGTAAGGCCTTATATTGCTCTTGGTTTTCACAACACTCAACTTGAACTCATGATTTTAGGTATATCAGTGGACTTTTGGTTGATTTTAACTGTAGGGGATACCTTCGAAATACTAGTAATTTACACCTATAGTTTCGGCAAACCTGTCAATTTCAGCATTCCATATTTACAAGGACCAGTACTGCTGATATTGTTTCTCAAATAATTTAGGTTATTAGGAGACCATTTACCGCTCTTTTTCTCAAATTTCCAGAGATCTTTTGCCACTCGTGAAAAAGGACATAATATTTTTTTCATGTGCACAAAACCAGTATATTATTTTCTGCAATTTTCTTTTCTGAATTTGAAGCATGGCTTAAAGAACAGATGTATTAAGAAATGAGAACAGTATCTCCCTATGTTCTACTGTATCTTGACATGGTTCTTTGTCGTGCAGAACTTATTTTTGTATGGTTACGGTGCAATATTCAACTTCCTAGCCATTCTTGGGATAGCTTTATTTAAAGGTATGGGTTCAATAGCAGATGTAGTGAGGACTTTGCTTCTTATTGGTTCTATGGCTGTTCTAGCTTCAATTACTCATGTAATTCCATTATTCAAAACCTTTCCAGATCCAGGGAGTTTAGATATATTACGGGGGCATTCCCATGCAACCTTTGTTTTGATATGTAACAATGCAGCTCAAGGGATTTTGTCCTCTTTCTTTTTCAAATATGCAGGTACGTGTAGCTAAATGATTCTACTTTCTTATTCATGTTTGTCGTCTGACCTTACTTTCTTTGCCAAATGAGCTTGAAAATGTTACTTGCGAGTGATAGTATATGCTATGGTGATAATATAGCATTAAATTAAAATAGTGGCGGTGCAAATTAAAGTTTTTGCAATTCATCTTGTAGTTTAGATCCTGAGTATTACTTAAATGCAGATTCCTAAACTTTGTCACATTTTACTCTTGCATGACGTGGAATATCAAGGCTTGGTATCAAGGTATTAATAAATCAGAAAATACAATCAGAGCAGCGAGTATGTTGTTGGTAACTAGAGCAATTATTTTCAATTGAAGAATTGCCACGATTGATTTGAGGAGAACATTTCATACAGTTTACAGATATTGATGCTTCATGATTGTTACTGACAAAAGTATCTTATGGAAACTTTCATAAAAGCTGATTTCTTTGGAACCTTTAAGACATCTCACCTATTATAGTATTAAATTTCAACTCATCCCCAAACCAAACCTACTTTTTCTTTTAAAAATAAAAAAGCCAATAACTTTTTTAGAGCAACTCTTTTTAACAAGTAATGGAAGATTTTATTTCCAACTGAAACTAGAGATTCCTATAGAGCATTTCATCAATCTAAGAAGAAATCTATTTAGAATGTCAGGGATCCTTAAAATATCACTTTATGAAGCCATTTGTACAGGAGGAGGTAACTGAATAGAACCAGAATATTGCGTAAAAATTTCATGAGATCCTTGCTTCGCTAGCTAGTAATTTGTATATATACATTGCGTTTAGAGACTTCAGCTGCACTAATAGATGTATTGATAAATCACTTTAAAATGAATGAATTGATGGCTTCCTTTATAATCAAGATTGGTCTTGGCTCGTGAAGGGCTCAATTCGGATTTGTTCATTATTAAATGTGTAAAGTTTGAACAAAAATCAGGCTCGTTAAATAAACAAGCTAAGTCTGGACAACTCATGTCTCGTCTTGTTAAGGACTTGGGTTTGTTTAATTATTTTAAAAAAATTCTATTTATTTAGGTGTATATTTGAAATTAGAGGAGAAAGGTTTTATGTAAACAGGTATAGTTCAGATTGATTCTAATAAATAAAAAGTTGGTTATCATATTACCTGAATTTTAAAATTTAAATAACTGTACCCATTTATAATAGTAATGTTAAATTTTAAAAAATATAAAGTTAACTATTTGATACACACACCAGTACATAGTTATTAGTTAATGATTTTATAAAAGCCTTAATAATGATATTTTTAGACATTTGATAGATCAAGAACAAGTTATATATGGAGATCTAATTAAATAATAAAACTTTTCATGAACATGTTCGGGCACGTGTAAGTCGAGCTTGAACGAAAAGTTAAAACTCATTTAATAAATGAATAACCCAAACATGAAAAGACTTGGCTTGGTTCTATTCATTTCCAAGCTACTTTCAATTACTTTGACCTCTAGCAAGAATAAATTGGCTAACAGCCCGTGAAAAAATAGATATGACTAGTCACGGGGTTAAAAATATGTTTTAGAATAAACTATTTTAAATAAAGCTAGTGTCACTCGTTGGGCCCTTGTGATTAAGTAAACTTGTATAAGTCGGAAATTTCGTGGTTGAGAATTAAGATTCGAGGAGCTGTGATGGAAGTCTGCAATCGTAGCACCTGGTTGAGCCTTTTATGGTGTAAGTACCCTTTCTCTATATATGGTTGTGGATGTGTGTAATGTGGGAGTGCAGTTTGATTTTCAGGATGATAAAAATTTACTAAAGAACAACCTTTTTATAGCCATACAGACATGTGGGAGGTTACAACTCAACAATAAGTCATCATTATCAGGGAGTTACATCTGAACCTTAATGCAAAAGATTGTGGGTGATCATGGGTCATTCCGTTATGGAATGAAGAGTTTCAGGGAATCCAAAGGTTGCTTCTACAACCTCTGGACTGTCCTACAATTTTTGAAATTACAACCTTCAAATAAAGTTACTGAAAATACAACTGAATTTGGATTGAATCCCAGACGAGATCACAGGAAGTCCAAGTCCCCTTAAACTAAATATGCCTGCCATCAACTTACTTATGGCTTGCACCGGCAATGAATTCCCAAGGTACGTCTGCTCACTACACCTGATGGAAACTGCAATCAGAGCGCATGATCGAGCCTTTTATGATATGGTACCCTCCCTTTATATGTTTGTAGATGTGTGATGTGAGAGTAGGATAATTTTCAGGATGATAAAAATTTGCTGAGAAATAGACTTTTTATAGCCATAAAGACGTGAGAGGCTGCAATTATGCTGCAAGTCACCATTACAAGGGAGTTACATCTGTACCTTAATGCAGAAGATAGTGGATGATAATGGGTGATCATGGGCCATTCTGTTATGGAATGAAGAGTTTTAGGAATCTAAGGGTTGCTTCTAGAACCTCTGGACTATCCTGCAGATTTTGAAACACATGGGGTCTTCCGGAAAACCGTTTCTGATACAAAGACTCTGTTTTCCAAAATTGTGTTGAAATTTTGCTTCGAAGAAGTTTCCTTGCTATTAGGAAACTCACAAAAAAAAAAATTATATTTAATCCATTTTTCTATAATATATATAATTATACTACTAGTAAAAATATTTTATTTTAAAATATATAACAATATATATAGTTCTCTAATACATCTTACCGATGTTGAAGTAGAATCAAATACTATTTATTTGGTTATTTAAAATATCTATCATTTCTAGTTCCTCTTATTTTTAAGGTGTGTTTTCCATTTTTTATTTCCTGTTTCGCTTCAAATTCTTAAGGAAGTCCTTTCAATACAAGTAATTTTTTTCATTGCAATGTACAAGAATTACTGTGATTTCAAGACAAATTATTATAAATTGAGAATAATTTACCACTGGTATTTTTAATTAATATTAATTGCAATAAATTATGCTTAGTGTATAGTAATCTGGTTCTCAAAATACTTTAATTCTCTACAAAAAAAATTATGTACATTACGAAAAACAATTTTCTTATATTGACAGCAAATCCTAACTATTATAAGAATATTGATAATAGCATTCATCATTATCATCGTGAATGTTACATCAATACTCGTTCACCGATGAGGTGAATAGCTACAGGCACCAGTTTGTACGTTCGGATACAAGGACATGAATAGTGCTCGTTGGATATGTGCTATGCTTCGCGTCTCTAGAACTAGAGATACGAATGCATAAAATTTTAAACCACACAAAATGATGCTGCAGTTTTTCTTTGAAAGTTACAAACTTTTGTTCTCTTTCTTATAGAATCCAACATGTACCTAAGAACCTAACTATCGTAATTTTGATAAAAAGAAAAAATAATATTTTTTTTATTAAAACGTCTACTTGAATTATAGTTGAACGCGAAATACCTTTCTAAAAATCGTCCATAAACTGTGGCTTTTTATCCAAATACTTAAGCAAAGGATGCTCCATAACGCTATGCCAGTACTCCACGTCTAGATTCTTCTCGGGCTATGTGCTCGTTTGATAAATTCCCAAGAGTATTACTTTTGTGTTTTTCCCTTAAAAATATAAATATGCGTTTGGTGTGGTAAAAAAAAATCACTCATTTATATTTTTGAGCTATAAAAGTTCGATTTTGTAAAATTAAAATTTTTAGTACTTTTCAAAAAAAAAAAAAAGTATATTTCTCTCATAATTTAAACTATTACCAATAACTTTTCACTAATCTCAATACAAAAAAGTATATATTTTTTTAATTTCTACGGAATACACTTATTATGCTTGTAAATAGTAGAATGTGAACAGTTATAAATGGCGGCATGATAGTAGGTATGGGCTTTTAGCCTATATACAAGGCAAAATCATTCATCTCCTAATAATAATTGATTATGTCATTATTATAAAGTGAAAGTAATTTTGAACAGTGATTATGAGATGCACAGATTTTGGTAGTTTATATTATTTATCGATTTTGGAAAATAATAGTCCCTATTACTGGTAATTCTAGTTGTCTTAACTATATTAAGCATATAAAGTATTAAATTAGAGCTGCTGATAAATCTTTATATTAATAATTGAAAGTGTTTAATTTCAAAATTATAAGGCGTAAAATATGTTTAAAGATGAGTGTTCCCGAATCTCATCGTACAACGAGATTAAATATGAGTATCCTCTACTTCTACATATGTTTGCATTGAGTAAATATTCTGCTTTTATATAAAGGCATGATAATTCTTATAAAAAATATATGTGAGATAACATGTTCATTACTGCACAATTATGATACATACAAAAGTTTCAAAAGGTGTTAAAGCTTTTCATTTAGTTGCACTATATTTCTCCCAATTAGGTATCATCGTAATTATTTAGAAATCTTAATCAATTCCTAACAGTAGAAGATATTGATAGATCTTTCAAGACATAATCGTTCAAATAAATATTTAATGGTTTATTCTAATCCAGTTGCCATTCAAATCACAAGAGTATTATCAATTATTAATGATTATTATAGTTGATGCAAGTATGGAATGCAATCATTAAATAAGAATACTATACATTAATGCCAGCATAGATTATTTAATCCATTGTTCCCTAATATTTGAGTATAAAAGGTTTACCGGAAAGAGAAAAAAGGTGCAGAAAGAGAGAAAATAAGTGTGAGAATGAAACCAATTTGATCTAGATTTTAAATTTTATTTTGTATGTTGTACCAATTTGTAATCTCTCATTTTATATATAAATAAAAAACACATACCGGTATTAGCCCCGTGGATTAAATTTAAGTTAACTTGAGATTGAACAACGTAATTCTTGCGTCTTCTGTCTTCTATTTTATTTTTCTGTAAATTATTTTATTTGTTTTTTAATATGTTCAAAATAATTATCGCAATATAATCAAATTAAAATTCCCTAAATTAGCAATTATGACAACTTCTTGCAACAGGCTTTTGTAAACTTTGACTACTTCGACGATACGAATAAGTTCTCAATCCGTCTTTTATTGTATATACTTATTTGCACGATATTAGGTGATGTAACTAAAACTAAATCAAGTTTGCTAATTAATTTATGAATTCACAATAAATATTCAACTGCATATGCTGCAAGTTGGTGAACGCCACAGATCGCGACATCAGTTTTCTTTTACTCGATTACCGAAAAAGAAAAAAAAGAATTTTGATGGATAAAACCTACTGTATATATATATAAAAGTTATACCTTATTAATGATTCGACACCATGTATATGTTTTTACGGTTGGATTTCATTGGTTGTAAAAAGATTCAAGGTATGCAAAAAAAGAAAAAGAAATAATATATATCAATTATATCGTATCATATTTTTAATCATAAATAAATCTAATATTTAACCCAAAAAAAAAAAAAGAATTAAAAATTAGAAAAATGTAACAGACTGAGAATCTTGCATTTTGGCCTTAACAATTGACTTATGTGAACAATCAGTTGACTGATTCATGCAATCAATCCATTGATTCCAGCCGTGACTATTTTTAAAAATAGGTCACTTGTTCCACTTAGGTGTCAAACACCTAATTCGCCAACACCATATCAGTATGTTGGCCTTCACAAAAGGCCCGTTTCAGTTTTAAGGGAGAGGGGGGATAGAGAAGGAAGATCAAGGTGGAAACAACTTGTATAAGCCGAGATTGAGCTTGTGCATGTAAAGCCAACACCCGTGAAAAGATTATACCGTGTTTTTTGAGCCAATTGACACTGGTACTGACCTATACCTTGAGGTAAACCTTGAAACCCTTAATGAATTGAGTTTTAAAAGTTGTGAACGAGCTTAATTGCAGTGTTTTACCAATATTTACAAAAGAAGAATCGTGTTTTAGTGAGATTCAATTTCTCTTAAAGTACTACAGTCGTGCATGTGTAGAACACGTATGCCCTATAGAAGTATTTATGGTTGCTACTTGAGTATTAGAGATCAGTTTCATTGATGAAAACATTTTTTTTTTTTACAAAAATAGAACCGATTAGTCAACTAAAAACATATTTTTTTACGAAAACATAACCGATTAGTCGACTGATCTGAACCAATCAGTCGACTAATATAGTCGGACAGAATAAGAACCGAACTGCATGTTATTTTAGCTTCAAACCACTATTGAAGCCCAAAAGCAGAGAAATTAGAAGATATATTGTGGTAATAGCGGCTAAAATCACCAAGTTGACTTTGAGAATTGCGATAAAATATCAAGTATAGGTTAGTTATGGGTGGTAAGCCTAATAATATACGTGTGCATTATAAACATATTGTGGTTGACATATATCTTATTATCAAATTAAAAATCCATAAAGTATGTTAAATAAGGAAATAAAAAAAAATGTGTAAAATTGTAGAAAAATAAATTGTGTGAAGGGAATTTTGTGCACTAAGAATTGATTTGGGTGCTATTGGTTGTCGATTGTTTTGCACATATTTCTCCCCATTGTAAAGAAATATATTATGCAGTAAATTGTGTGCATTATGTAGAATTTTTATAAGAAATACTGGTATGGAAGTTTTGTAGAAACTTAACAGGTGAGAAATTTATTGGTGTAGAGAAATTGAAAATGGACGTATTCATGTGTGGAATTAGTGTAGGTGAAATTAATGAAATATAAATTGTGCACAAAACTGAAAAGAAAATAATTTATTCGGGAATTGTATAATTTGAGTCGAGTTGTGCAAGTGTTGTCTATCCTGTGTGTGACGATGTATTTGTTGGTAGTCGATCGTTGACATGTTGGTCATACTTTGGCAGCCATGTAGGGTTCCCAAAGTAAAGTTGGTTATTGCATATTGGTCACACTTTGATAGCCACGTCGGGTTCCTAAAGTGAAATTGGTTATTGACATGTTGGTCACACTTTAGCAACCATATTGTATTCCTAAAGTGAAGATGGTTGTTGACATGTTGTTCACACTTTGGCAGCCATATCGGGTTCCCAAAGTGAAGCTGCTTCTTGACATGTTGGTTACATTTTGAAGCCACGTTGGGTTCCCTAAAGTATAAACAAATTTGAGTATCATGATAGATACTCAAATCTGTTTTTTGTATATTCTCAGGTACGTGGACTTGAATAAGTGTGTCTTTCTATGTGATCCTGAATTTTAGGTAGGAAATTTAAAAATGTGTGATTAAGTACATTATCTGTGTGAAAATAGTGGAGAAGTTGCATGATGTGGACATGAATGAAAGTAAGCATGCGCTCGTCTTTCCTATGCACTATTTATTATTTGGAGAAGTTCTCGTCAAAATCATGATATGTGGGTGTAAACTGAAGTATGTTATGAAGTTCATTTCTTTTCGTGCATCGCTTATTATTTTGAACTTCTTTTGTTAACTAATCCCATCGACCCTTTTTTTATAGAATGGCAGCTCAAGAAGACGACACACTAAGCACTCAAGTATATTTTAGAAGAAATGGTGATCAAGGTGGCTCCCCAAAAGAGCATGGAGTATTAATATTTTTTTGGTTATTGCCGTTAAAGGTTGATAGTCATGATTACATTATATGGAAAAGATAATCATGTTTTGTGTAACAAGTCAAGCCATTTTCACTAAAAAAAATTTAGTATTCTCAAGGCTTGTACTTTTATGAACACATGTATTTTGCGATATGTGAGTACCATTGTATTTGATATGTTAATAATCATTTGGTGAGAAGTTGGGTATCATGTGTAGTTTTGGCTGCATCTGTCACGCCCCGAATTCCCACGAACCCGGGGGCATGAGTTTTCGAAGAGAAAAGAGATAAAAGAAGAAATAAAAATAATTCCAATTTAGATATCAA
>MKEJ01015802.1:458-12918 GCA_001753735.1 Embelia ribes
AAAAAAACTCTTATTTGGCCCCTTAGTTTGCTCGGGATAGAGCCTAGGTCAGCACCTAGCGCTTTAGGTGTTTTGAGGGTCCTAGTGCCTTGAAGGCGCCTAGAGCTTTTAACAACACTGCTCATGTATGAGACCTAGCGCAACCTAACACCTGTTTACAGAGAGATTTTCAAAATACAAACCCGACCCTCAGGTCGCAATACAGGCGTGCATAGCCTAATATATGGAAACATTCAAGTTAGAGCTTTAAACGCCATTAATATCAATTTTAGGGGGGACTAAACATGGAGCCAGTATAATATTCAGATGCCCTGCAAACAACCAATCAGCTCCCAAAATAGCAATAATATAATAAGCACACAAAAGAAAGGACAATGTCTATTAATTCAAGAACTTAACTGCCTAGCCTATAAAACCGTCAGTTTTAAATTTGATCCAATAGTTATTATGATATAAAAAGTTGTTTTCATCAAGAACCATGGGATCGATTTTAATCCAATGGCCAAAACATGTATGCGAGGGGCTCAAATAGATGGGGAATTTGAACCCCCCCTTGGTCCAGGATTAATAGTATTTTAAGAAACAAAAGAATGAAACTTCCCAATTTCGATGAACCTTTTTGTTATAATAATAATAATTTGCATGAACAATTAACAAATGAAATACACACAGAACGTACCTTTGAAGAATTCCAACCTTTTTTGGGTCAATAGCAGCAATAACTTCATCTGCATCAGAAACTAGTTTAAGAAAAGGCCACCACGACACGAAAAATAATCTAGCTGTCCAAAATAGGTCCTACATACCTGTAATGTTAAATTAACTTTTCATTCATGAAATTGCAATATAGCCAGCATCTTTCAGAAACCATCAATGCAAATTGATAACGTAACTAGAATTATATTCCAGACTTCTACTATTTTATTCATGCTTCCCCAGTTTTCTGTTCTCTATTTATTTAGAGAAGCTACAGAGTCGGGCAGTGTCAAGATGTTCATTCTACCTGGATATTTAACTACAGAACTAGCAAAAGGTAAATAAAAATATCATTAAGTCTTCCAGACCCATATGAGCCAAGAACTAATTTTTCCCAGCTGCATATTGTTCAATTACACTAGACAATCAATAACAGTTATGAAAGCTTAAGTTTCAAATTATGATACTTTCTAGTGCTTGTGTCCTCAATGTCTTGCCAAAAACAAAACAATGAAATTAGTTATGACAAATTTTAGGATGATTACACCCTCAATTAGTGAAGTATATCAAAAGAATCGGCTAGTAAAAAAAAAAAAGTAAAAACCAATCTGGAGGAAGCATGAGAGTTGGTAAGAGAAGTTTTCCCAAGTTGTAACAGAATTTTGAAATATTTGCCAAGTGAGAAGCTTGGTTCAGATTACTGGATAAAGGGATGTGAAAGTTCTATGATCATCTTGATAAAGGGATGTGAAAGTTCTATAATCATCTCGTCCTTTGCAGTTTATGTTCCTATAACCATTAACCAACACACAGTCAGCAGATTTCCCATTTTGAAAATAGTTTAATTCTGATGTACAGTTAGTGGCAACTTATTTGTATACAAGAGAGATCGAGATCTACGTTAACTGTTTATCCTCGAGTGTTTATGCACATGAGTGGAACATTGTAAACTAATTTAAAAAAGCAGAATGCCAAGTAAAAGTATGAAATGGAGCTATCAAATTATAGACTTGCCGGGTGAAAGCTGATCAGTTCTCTCGGATGTTAATACTTGTATAGCAAGCACTTGATCGATATCTGTGATCTAACAAAAAAAATCAATACCCTGTTAGCCATTCGATGAATGGAAACAGTGAAATGTAACTACTACGACGAGAAATTTGTGCTTACCCATCCAAGATGTTGCAAAACCAGATCTTGATCAGATGACTTCTCAAGTATCTTTGACGCCTCCATTGCAGCAGTCTCCCTACCTGCACTAAGATTGGTGGAGGCATGCTTTGGGTCCATCGTCCTCAAAGGGCCTTTCCAGGGGCCAAATGCGTAGTTTCTAGCCAAAATACGCCATATAGCAAGAGCCTTAGAGCTTATTCCCTTACTTGCATACAAGAAGGCGAGTGTTCGCAAATGTCCAGAGTCATTTAGTAAAGTTTCTAACTCCTCCTGCACTGTCCATTGAAGTTGCATCGTCATCCATCAGCAGACTAGTAAGAGACTTTCAGCTTTGAAAAACATAGGAATAAACAAAACACAAGCTATAAATAACTGTACATGGTGCATTCTCAAGTGGCCAACTTGCAAAATTTTCCTTTCTCAATTCATCTTCTATGTTAATGACGACATACCTAAAAAGTAAGGCTTCATCGAACCCGTCCCAACAAAGCTGACCTAGAAAACGTGAAACACTTTGCTGACCTAGAAAACCTGAAACACTTTGCACTCCGACCTTCATACACACTCAAATCTTATAACTAAAAGAATGCCTTGTCAAAAACGAAAAAACTAATAAAATGATTCACAAGCGAAGTAGCTGCCATGAGAGTTACAGACACTCAAACAATGGGAATGAGAGTAAGACACTTGGCAGCTAGTTGTTTAGTAAAGTTTACAACTAAATAAAATCTAGAACTGAGCACTTAACTTTTCATTGAGAAATAAGCAGTAATGAGGCATTAGATTTCCAGTTAATATATCTAACATCTTACCACGAATAATTCTAAATTTTTTACTCGAGTCTTATGGCATTTCGAGGTTTGGCAATAACCTACTGGTATGACTTAAAAGTTAAAACCAATCATGAATATGTATAAAAAGAATGCAAATTTGGCTATTATTTACAAGCTCTCTCTTCACTCAACCCAAAAAAAATGCACGCTCATGTACACACCTACACAAAAGAAAAAGGTTTTCCACTTTGCCTCCGTTATATAAATTGTGGATTGACTAGCTCTTGTTTCAATTGTTATCCACTTTCTCTCTCCCATCCATTTTCCTCATGGTAAGATTCAAGACCATTGATGGCATGAACCGACATGATTAAGTAGGTAGGAAAAGAGGGGCACCACAAGGGTATAAAATAATTTGAACTCACTTGGCATGGAATAATCTATTTTTCTAACCCAGTAAAAAATGAAGAAAAATACCAATAGAAAAATGAGGGAAACTTCACAATTCAGTGTAATGAGTACTTCTCATGTAGCCTTGCAAGTAATCAGAAATTTATCATTTATATGGCATTTTAATTCCAAAGCATAAAGATTTTGCATATCTTACTCGTTGTTAAATAATATCCTTGTGTAAGAAAACCACACTTCCAATGTCGGGTAATTAGTTCCTCTGGAGGTTAAAAGCAATTTAACAGTTACATGGCAATAGAGGCCACAACATAAGAGGTATGGCACATACCACCACACAATTATTGTCAGAAGATGCAAGTCGTTCCATATCTTCCACGCGATTTAAGGCTCTATATAGGTACATCAAAAGGGTGTCAACCCCTTCCTTCACCAGAGGAGTCAGGTCTTTTTCACGACAGACACACAAGTACCTGTATTTTGAAAAAGGGTATGAGAAGAAAAGCTCACCAGCAATGCGATAGTAATGGAATATACCTTTGACAACAAAAAGGATGCCTAAAGTTGAAAATCAATATCCTAAACAAAGAATCCCCACTGTTCTACAACCAAACCTACAAAGGAAATAGGAGAGAAAAGATATAAACCTGACGATGTTTTCTATTGCCGATTCCAATAATTCAGCTCTATTAGGTGGATTTAGAATAAAAGTGTCTTCCACTGCAGTTTCCACCCCTGCTTTCTTAAGGAAAATAGCTCTTTGGATGGCCATAAGTCCATCATCTACAACACTTTCAAGGGGCATGGGAGGAGGATGAAGTCCCCAATACCGATTTCTTGGCACCTGAGTTTACACAAGAAACAATTTAATTATGAAAGTTTGAGAGCACCAAAGCAAGTTATCCAGCAATCACACTGCAGAACATGTGCATTAAGCATGTGGGCCCCACCAATTAATCATTAAATAAGCAAATGTGTCATGCTCCAAACCCCCGCTTGTATACCAATCTTCACACCAAAGGTGGAGGGAACTTTTTCTCATATTTTTCACTATCAGGCTCAGGTCCTAAGCTTGTGTTAAAGAACACAGAACAAGCATACTCAAAAGCTCTCTGCAGTTTTTTTAACACTCAAAAGTTGGGAGACAGAATTTTATACTGCCTCTTTTTGATATTAGACAAAATTCAACAATACAAATAATGTTTTCCCTTATATGCACTGGGCTTATTACATAATGTTGGCACAACAAGGTGCTTCATTAAATAAGACAAGTATGTGTACAATTGGTTCAGACGATAAGACGAGTATTTGTACAATGGATTCTAAAGGCTTTCAGTAAGGAGCAGTCTTTTAAAATACAAAAGCAATAAGACAGAGGCTTCCAGCTAATATGCTTGCACTCACATAAATGCAAAACATGTCGCCATTAATTTCACACGAAAAACTAACAACAAAAGCATGCAACCCTCTTGTAATATAATTTTCTCTTTTGTCACATTTTCTTGGACAAATCCTTAAGCCAAACAGCGGCATAAAACTTTTCAAATGTAAACTTGAACGTAAAGAAGGGTTAAAAAGAAAAGGCGGCTAAAAAGAAAGGAACTATAAGTGATTGGCAAGATATATAAGCACAAAAAGTGTAATGTGAAGTGTTAGAGAATCAGAAATTCATAAAGCAAGAAAGAAATAGCAAAAACGGAGCAGAGTCCATCACATGATTGAGATGCCCAAATAAATACAAGCTTAAAAAAACTAAAAAGCATTCATCGTTGTACTCAACTACGAATTTACTCGGGGGCACATGAAAAATTATGGTGCTCATAAACAGTTGAAAATTGAAAGACCGGTAGAGATTCTCATCGCCCATCTACTCTCCATAATAACAAAAAAAATATATAAAATTTCTCAAACTGAAGCTCTTAAATTTGTTTAAAATAGTATGTCTATAGAAAATAAACCACTGTAAGAAGAACACTACAGCATACAAGCCATCTACCAAATGTACAGGGTAACACTAATAATCGAAAATGTAGATTTGCAAAGAAATTCCACATAATCAAATTCCACGTCATTACATCACTCAGTTTGCATGGATTAGTCTCGAAATGTAAATAAGTACATTAGAATATAAAGGCAATAAAAACTTTGGAATACTGAAAACCAAAACTGACAATAATCAAAAGCAGAGAGGAATAAACGTAAACACTGTGATCAAACGATCGTGACGATTGCAAAACTTCAATTCCTCAAACATGAGCATTCTTGGAAAAATTTCAAGGCAATAAGCTACCATAATCAGCAAATCTATGGCTACGTAATTGATAAGCACATATCAGAAGTAAAAAGACTAGATAAAAATTACCCAAAAAGAATATAATCCAAAGGCAAAATTAGCATATACCAGCAGTGACCACCTATTTGGATCTCGCATGATGAATGGGAATACTTCAGAAGGTTGCATAGTTTCTGCTTGCAAGAAGTGATTTACTGCTTCCTCAAAATGCAAGTCAAACAGCAAAAGGAACCCCACTTGAGCATGGACAAAAGACATCATCCCCCTCGTCATTTCACCTTCCCTATGAAGCTCCTCGACCAAGGATATAGCTTCCACAAAGTTCTTCTTTCGCAAAAGGTCTTTAATCTGATCTTCTGAAGGTACTTTATTGTAACAAATAACCTATCAAAAGCAAATTATCCAAAATTCAGAAAGCCAGATAAAATTAACCTGAAACACCACAATATCCACATGCTATAAGTTCACATTCTACATTCTTAATCAGGCACCATGATAATTATATCCCATTCACCTGTTATGAACAAAACATAAAGAAATTTAATCAAGAAAAATTCAAAAATCATAATATTAAAGTACAACCACACCCCCCCGTACTTTTCAAGATGTTATGATAGAATACATAATCCATTCATCTGACATAACCAAAGTACCAAACATAACAAATAGACATAATTTGGTTAAAACTTCAAGCATCATAGTATTCAAGCACAACGACGGTAACACTAGCCCCTGATAACCTGAAATGGCTTTTTTATTACATTGATATCATAGCAAGATATAAATTGCCCAAAACCAACTGACAAGCAACCTGAACAATATATTCCACGATAACAACCAGAAACAACAAGGACAACCCAAACACATGCTTATGATATGAATATTTAAATTCTAGGAAAATCTAGTTAGAATTATGGGAATTGTTTACATACCTTCGAATGTGTTGCCACGACAATAAGCCTTTCATCCGTAGCTTCATCGGCTACAATGCACCGACCAACTCTTTCCTCAGCAAAAGAAACAATCTGTAGACAATTGCCAGTTATTTTATGATACAACTCCAACTTCCCACTTCTCACAACAACAACACAAGAGTCCATCTCCCCAAGAGCATCTGGAGCACGATGAAAGACCAAGCTTCCACCTACTGGTTGTCCCTGTGCATCTACAGTAACCCCCACATTGTCCACCAACAACAGCACCCTGTACTCTTTCCGTAATAATTTGAGGCGAGGCGGAATCAATGGATCTGGGAGAGAAAATATCAAGCCACCTAATCCGGTAACACAAGAATACAAAAAGTACCCACTTAAATTACCAACTATGACAGAATTATCAAGCCACGCCATAGTAATCACCCCTTCAACACAATGAATATCCTTCAAGACTAAAAAAGAAAAACTTCCACCAAACACAAGCTCTACCAACATCAATTTTCTACCAGTCACAATAGCAAATATAGAATTTCCCTCACTATGAGGCATAGTTTCCTTCACCTTGAATCCATTTGATCTCATTCCACCAACACCTGTAAACCCGGAAAAAAAAAACTCAATCTGTAAGCTTAAAAAACTAACTCTTCAGCACAACAAAATAGCTCTTTCGCTTCTCGCTATTGCTTGCCTGAGTTGTTGAGCATCACCTCAGTGACCTCACACCTTGAGCCCTAGCATCATCATCATCAATGCCTTAAATCCCAATAAATTAGGGTAGACTAAATACAACCAAAATATGATATCACGACAGGTCATTAACATGAATTTTTAGATGCCACTAATTCTTATCCAAAATAACTTGCTCGTCTACACCCCAACCCTTGCCAATTTAACACCACACCCGGGATCCGATGTAGCGCGTCATTGAGTAGGGACGCCCCAACGAAATGCTTATTTGGTTCCATTTAATGTGGTTTGATTATTTTTTATAACTAACCGTCAATTTACGGCAACATTTCTTTTTTATCCTGACATGGGACATATTATATATTATGAAATAAATAGGTAAAGTTTAATTTGAAAAATCAAATGAGGAGAAATGTTGATTTAGAAAGGCGGGTGGGAGTGCGCTAAAAACACGTATATTCACTCTATTTCTATTAGTATATGTTATTTTATTCGAAATTTTGTAAGTTTATTATTTATGTGGACTAAGCTATCCAAGCACGACATCTCTTGTTGGCTCCATCGAGACTCGCTCTTTTAGGAATCGTGAATTTATTTTGCTACTATTTTGCCCTTAAATGAAATTGGAATTGACAGTTAAAGCTACATATTAGAGCATACTTACTATTCGTTCCATACCCCTTCATTTCTCTCGAAGCTGGCATTGGAAATGTTAAATAGCAGTCATTCTGTTTCTAGGATCCCCTTAGATATGCTATAATAAAATCTCAGTGGAGAAATTTATCCCCTATAATTTCTCTATTATTATTATCATTATTTTTTTGCAAAACTACTTGATCCTGGTGTATCATGCATTATATATTACAAATATGTTTATTTTATCATAATAATTTGAATATATTTAGAAATTATTGATAAAGACTGGCGCCCTTTTTTAAATATTCATTTTTGTATGAGAAATAATGTTCTCGAGCGTCTGTTTTCCTAATTAATGAGAACTACGGGTGGGAAGGCTCTTATTCTTTGAGCATTTCTTTTCTAAATCAAAACAAATTTATTATTTGTGATACCGACTAATATATTGAGATACTTCATATATTTTTTTTGCGGACTAAGCTATAAAAACACGATATCTTATTGTTGGCTCCGTC
Organism: Embelia ribes; assembly: GCA_001753735.1. Classification (NCBI taxonomy): domain Eukaryota; kingdom Viridiplantae; phylum Streptophyta; class Magnoliopsida; order Ericales; family Primulaceae; genus Embelia; species Embelia ribes. Next base: position 8,575 of record MKEJ01015802.1, read on the forward strand.
CAAACTCACTTGCTCTGTCAGCATTTATGAATTTATTTCGTTATTTTTTGCCCTTAAATGAAGCTCAACCTTGGAGCATCCGTACAATTTTTTTTAATATACCCCTTCAATTTCTTCCATAAAATTTTTAAAATTAGAAGCTGGTATAAAAAATATTCGCAGTTGTATTTCTATTCTATTTTGACAAATGATATAATAGAATTATGAATGGAGAAGTGTCTTGTTCACTATTTCTAATTAATTTTTTTTTTTATAAAAACTATTAAGACCGTGCACCATATATATGCACTATGTACAATTTTTTTTTATAAGATATATGATAATTTTAATATTTTAAGAAGTTATTGAGAAAGACTTGATGTGTTTTTTGAAATATTTATTCCTTAAAAAAAATAAAAATTTGAAAGTCTGATTGAGAAATTAAATGAGAGACGGATGATATTAATTCTCTTTCATGGCAGGGCCGAGAATTTTTCTTTCTAAGTTAAATACTTCTATTATTCGTGATACTGACTTTTTTCAATAGTTGATATATTTGATGGAGTTTTGCGTCACCCTTAGCAATATTGTCATTTCTATTTAAAGATTTTGCCATGATACTGCGAAAAAAGTGTTGTAGAATACAAATACTTTAATATTGGAGAACATTTGGATGTGAATATTTGCCAAACGATAATTCTTTAACATTCGGATGGCAAGTAGCTTATGAAAGATGCTAATGCAAAGTAAGAAGAAAAAATATATATTTTTGAAAGTGTAAAACGCCTAGGCATGAATATGACAGCTGTTGTTTCAGTTGCTAACTGTTTTTAATTATTAAACTTTAACAATTGTACAATATTAATACTAACATTGAAGCTGTGGCATAAATTCCAACTGTTTAATGGCTTTAGGGTCCACATGTATCTGTTGAGAGACCGTTTGATGGCGATGTTATATGCGATGGATCTATAAGAAATGTGTTGTAAGTCAAGAATAAAATTTGGGACTTTTATGTTATATAAAAATTATATACTTTTTAGTTGAGATAATTGATGATATATTAATATCTATTATTTTAAAATCAAACATAAGAATGAAAATAAAGTGCAAATAAAAAAAACACCACAATACAATGAATTTGAATATAAAAATAAAATTTTCTAATTTCTTTTTCACAACTTTATCAAGAGCTCTAGGTTGAGACAATATTAGCTTTTCAATACTTTTTCTTTTTTTCGATTTTTCATATCCACTTGAGTATTTCCTAAAATACATTTTAATGCTCAATATGAAGTTTTTAAGTAAAAATAATGCTATATAATACAACCAAAATTTATCTCGAATACACTAAATATTGCATATTATATTGAAAAAAAAAATTAAAATTAGAAAGATAAAACTTGTTTAATTTGATTTGTTGATGGAATCACAAATAAGAAATTAATATATTGATTTAATTTTATTTGATGGAGTAATAATAATAAATTAGAAGAACTCACATGAACACTTGAGATAATGAGATGGGAAAGTTTTTTTTTTCAAAGTAGAACGCGCTATACGGAGATATGAAGAAATAAGTTGATTTTAAAGTTAATTGTGAATTATGATTAAAAAAAAGATAGAGTTAGTTAGATCACATGAAATTTGTAATATTTATTCTAAAGATTTGATTCTAAAATTAATTAATAAATAAATTCTAAAAAATTATCTTTTATCGATATTTTTTTTATATGAGAATAATTAAATACGAGTCCAAAATTTTGGGCCTTTATTAAGAAATATTATTTTTATCCTAAAATAATATATGTATATATATATATATTAAAAATTTAAAATTTTAGGGGTTTCTTATCTTGTAAAATATCTGCCTCACCACATATATTCAAACATATAGTGTTGAGAATAATTTCTGTGCTATTTTCAGACAAATACTAAAATGTGGTTTGTACAAATGGTTAAACAAGTACGTTTGCTAGGCTGTACGAGGAAAAACAAAATATTTTTCTACCCACAAAATCGATTCAAAATATTTATTTAATGATGTGGATGCATATGTACACATTTTATTACTATTTTTAGATGCAACACTAAAAATTATTGGAATTTATTTTCGTAAATAGAATGAGTAGTATTTTTGAGTAAATTTTGTGGGTAAATATAGAATTACTATAGAAAAAAAAACATGAAAATAATTTATTTATGCATATATAGTTGCAATATTTTCCATGTGATGAGAAAAATATTAGTCAAGTACCATCGGTATACATTTATTTATGTTGTATGAAAATTCTGTAATTAAGACTTTTAAACAATTATTTTTTGTTTAAAATGATTTATAATATTTCGTACTAAAAAAATTATGGGATAATATATGATCATTAATAAAAATAGAATATAATTAAGTTTAAAAATAAGCCTAAAATATTGAGATATCATGATCATTGTCTTAAAATAAATATTTCACCCATGTGAAAGAATAACAGGAATGAATGAATCCAAGATCTAACTTAACATATTAACAGACAAACCTTTATAAATCGCGTTCAATTAGAGGTATACGATGAACCATTGTCAGTTTCTTATTATCCAAGTAAAACAATAATATCGGAAAGAGAGCGGTTGCCTAGCTTGGGTGATGGATAGTCCATATTCAGAATATCTTGACTATTAATTTTAAAATTAACGGTTGAGATTAGATGAATTAATTTCAATTTAATTTTTTTTATGAAATCCAATTTTTTAATTTCAATCATTAATTTTAAAATAAATGACTCAGGTATGCTGAGCATGAACTACCCATCAACTATGCGGGGCAACCACTTAATCCCAATAATATTTACTAGCATATATGGTACAAATACTATGCATGTGCAACTCTAAATGTTATAATAAATCTTAAATAAAAACAAAATATAAATGTTATATTCCTCTCTTTCTCTATGCAAATGTTTAACTTGAGTGGTAAGTGGATTGGATTTACAATGAGTGAAGGTCATTTAGGCAGCATGTGTAGCAGTTACAGTGAATGAAGTGAAATTGGAGAGAGAAAAAGAAAGAGAAGGAGAAAGAGAAAGAGAGGTTGAGAGAAAGAAAAGGGGAGAGAAAAGAATTATGATGGGAACGTGGGAGGTTTTGGGGAAGCCAATTTATTTTTATACCCCAATGTAACCAATAATAGGTGGGATAGAACATTATAAATTCGAAAAATTTAAAATAAAAAGAATATTTTTAGAATAGTAAAAATTGACGCAGCTTAACTCAGCGGCGACTTTATATATTATAGACAAGAAAATAGATAGAGAATAACAAGTCGTTTTTTGTTTCTGTCTATACAACATGGCTGAGGGTGAGATTGAGGCAATGGCTTTTTATAAGCCATGAATCGGTATTTCAAACGGTTGTTTATGAATGTATACAACCCATTCAATTTTACCGCCTTATTTTCTTTTTTAGAAATACTGCCACATAAAGTTAAATAAAACAAAAGAAAATATATATATTAAAAAGTTTTGTTTGTTTTGAAACTTAAGTGTCCATCAACAGTAAAAATTCCTTCGAATTTTAAAATACAATAAAAGAAAATAATACCAATAATACATAAAATATATAAATTTAAAATTATTGGGAAATATATGATACTATGCAATGAGTAAGAGTATATGTTCGATTTGAACCCATATTTAATAGTAACAATATATATATTTGAAGGAAAATTGTGAGTGTATACCTTGACCTACAATTTTTTGAGTCAAAGATCCATATGCTATAAACATAGTATCACCTATAACATGTTCGTGAGTTAGTTCTAATAATGACCATGCACTTATTTTGATTCTCATAGGAGTTGCTAGAAAATAGCTATGTTCTCATAGTCCTGGAACCACGATAGCTTTCACGTAAGTGAATCTTGAAAAAATACATGTGACTTATACCTTGCAGAAGTTTGCATTCCTTAGTCCCATTTAGGGTATTACCCATCCTTAATATCACATATCATCAGCATTAATGTCTTAGCAATGAGTAGAAAAATATTTCTAAAATAATGCCACCTTAAAAAAATGTTAAAATTGAGCCACTCAATATGAATTGTTTGTAGCACATTGGATCTTCTTCATGGGATTCCCAATTAAAGATGATGGATTGATTCAACAGGTGACTGCTTCATAGGCTTTTACTCATTCCCCTCGACAAAATTAATAATCTAAGCTCAATATTAGTCCTTATGATTACATCCCCGTGGTCTTAGGCCCAATGCAATTGTTACGCACCGAATTCTCATAAATCCGGGGACGTGATCCTAATAAGAAAAGTAACCGAAAACCCACAATGATCACAATAATCCACAAATTATATATGAAAGAA
>MKEJ01015821.1:0-11676 GCA_001753735.1 Embelia ribes
CTTTATTCGAGGTTCTACTTGTGAACTCCGAATCCACGTAGAGAACACGTCAAAAAAGCCAGACTCGAAGAACATACTATACAAAAATAATTTTGTTTCTAAAGTTGGTAATGGTGACTTTGCTATGGACTCCCTTGATTCTGTAAAAAGCAATATTGAGGACAAAAACGTGCGGGGTCTAATTCATAAGATCTGTAGGCAATTTACGAGGGAACCTACTAGATTGAGGGTATCTGAAATTGATGGGACAGAGGTTGGAGTTGCTTTCTTTCTCCAATTTTCTGTTCATGCTTCGAAGCAGGACCACAAGGAAGGTGAGGACACGAGGATTCTACCTGTTCATTATTCTGACAATTACTTCTCGTTAGCACCAGGTGAAGTTATGCCCATCACTCTTTCATTTGAAGTCCCAGCAGGTGTGAGCCCGCGAGTTACTCTCCATGGTTGGAATTACCATAGCGCGTATACGGTTCGTCTAACGTAAAATGCTTGTATGTTTCAATAAAAGCCCGAGCATGTCCAATTGGAAATGAAGGCTTATTCTTCACTCTTCTACGTTCTGAGTTCACACCATCGAATTATGTGAGAAGCACAATTAGAAGCCTTGGGGAGCTCAAGTGATCGCCTGTCCGTGGAAGACCGTATTTGGAATGTATCACGTCATGCGTTGGGTTTTTCTTTATGTTTTGTTGTATTTAGTAATCAATTGTAAACCACTGTAAAATGATGCCCGGGTGGGTTGAAATGTGGCAAATGTATCCTCTTCCACGGCATGTTGATGCTGGTTGAGCATTTTTATCCCTGATAGATGCCTCAGCCTTGATTATTGGTGAGAAATAAAAACCAAAAGAGAAAAAGAAATGAAAATGTCCGTCTGTTTTGGCAGAGCAATATTATACATAGCTGGGAAAAATTGCCGATTGGTTAGGTGGACAGTGTAGACAAACATGCCAGTGAACAAATGTTCGTTTTCCTGATGAATTTGTTGTGTAATTGAAAATGCATTTCTGTTTCTGTTTCTGTTTTGTACATAATTTGGTGGTTAGAACTTTCGAATTGGTTGATCAACACAGAAGGCATTACATTTGCTAAAATCGGGTGCATATATTATTACGGGGAAAGCTTCTATACGCATTTAGTATATGAATTGGTAAACAAACGGCGTTTTAAATTCGTGATAAGTGAGCATATTTGGTAGTTGTTTAGAGGCCTCCACACTAGTCATTGGTGTCATCTATCTACAATATTGCTTGTGTTCCAATTTGTATACTAGTATTTTAAAACTATCTACAATATTGCTTCTGTTCCAATTTATATACTAGTATTTTAAAACTTTGGGATGAATTTCATAAAAATAAAAAATTCACGACTAAATTAATGAAAAGTAAAACCATTGGGGGTATTTAGATAAGTTCTCAAATTTCTAGGGGGTGGCCGAGGTTAAGCTTAATTCGAGTTCGAGTAATTACATTATTGATGTGTTTGACCTTGCAAGTAGCTTGGGTATAATATATATATATATATAACATAAAGAAAAAAGAATTTCCGATTCGAGTTCTATTCGAATTCAGATATAAACTTAACTCGGGTCGAGCTTGAGCTCAAATAATGGTAATACAAGTCGAGTCGAATTCGAGCACTGCTAACTCTTGTGGCCACCAGTGTATAATTCTCTCACCCAAATAACAAATCTTGGGGTTAGTTTTGCATAACCACAAGCAGTGATGAGCATCATCCACACATTCCCCTCCTTCAACTCATTCCCAAGCCCCAATCTTTTAAAATCACATGGTTCCTCACCATCTCCTGTTACAGTCAAGTGCAGAGGAGAGAGATCCACAGATGATGATGAAGAATTCATGAATACTTGTTCAGCTCATGAAGTGCTTGGTGTTGCTCCCAACTCCTCTCCTTCCCATCTCAAAGCCGCTTTTCGCGCCAAAGTAATTCTCTACAATTCTTCAGTTGTTTTGGTCTAACCATGATAAATTATGGATAAAAGAACAAAATGAATAATTCTTGTTCATGGTTTGATATGGAAAATAAAGGCCTATTACAAATTAGGAACAAATTACCACAAGGAATTTTATTTAAAAATGGTTAAGAGTAATTTTTTTTTTTTAATCAATTTATAGTAGTTTATTCTCAAAATATAGTAATTCTGCGATAAAATGATTTCTTGTATGTTTACTCCTATCTCCCAAATAGTAAGAGCATTCACACCCGTCTTTCTAGCCGGGTTTCTCACCTCTTTAATTTCTCAAATGAGAAAATGAGAGGAAATCTCTGGCTGCAATAAGCTTTTCTATTGAGAAATTTAGTATTCACAATTTCTTTATTGAAAAAATATATTTTTTTACCAAAATAAAACAAATATATTTGTAAAATTATTTTTACAAGAATGGAGAGGTTTTGATTGCATCCACTAGTTTTTAAACTGTTAATAACTCCGTTAACTAGCTTGTGATGAAACAACAACAAAGGCAAGCGTTGGGGCTGTTCTCAAGGAATGGTTGGGCCATATAACAACTTTATGCTTAGTACTTGTGAAATTTTACATAGTATATAGGTAAAGGAGTTTCATCCTGATGTGAGAAGAGATGGCCAAAGTTCAGACACGATGATCCGAAGAGTTATTAGGGCCTACCAGGTACTGAATCATACTCTCCAGTCCACGAATTATTGGTGCAATTTGATCGACACGCAGTTTCATGAAACATTTCAAAATTTGAATGTCATTTCCATGTAAATTCCAATTATCTTATTCTTTTGCCTAATGATTATGGGTCATGGGTTTGTGCTATTGGCAATAACCTCTCTAGAGATAGGGATTAGGATGCGTAAATCAGATTCTTCTAAATGCCATAATATGAGAGTTTTGTGCACTGGGTTGTTCATATATAGTATTGACAATTCTTTGGATTTTGAAATAAAATAATATCCAAAGGAAGTGCAACAATTAATTTTGTACAACTCAAAAAGTGACTTGCACTAATTATTTGTCAACAGAAGGAGTAGCAGTTTGTCTGTTTGTTTTTAAAGCTTGCAAGGGGTAATTTCTTAACGGGTATAAATAAAAGTTCAATTAATTGGGACCATGCAGGAAAGGGCTACAAAGTTTCATTCACCTTTTTGATGAAAATTTTTTCATTTTGTTAATTACTGCAGATGCTATCCAAATACACCAAAACCGAGATTATTGAGAGGTAATTTGTTTTTCCTTATTTATCTTCTTTTTTCTCTATGCAGAAATCCATTCCTTGACTTTTGATATTTGCACTACGCTCTACTTTATTCTGCTTGCGTTTCAAATTGGTCTCGGGTTTTAATTGTCTGAAATGGTGTAGGGAATGTCTAGATCCTTTCGATGAACCAGAATGTGAGGCATTTGATCTATTTGTTAACGAGGCCGTATGTGTTGGCAAAGGTATATTTGTACACTCGCATTTAAATTTTGCTTTTGAAGATGAACGTTATGCAAATCAGGAAAACAAGCGAGATTAAATCAATTTTGCATGAGATTTTTTCTTATGTTGATTATGATTTCAATGTTTGTATTTTGGGTTGGTTCCATTTGAATTATCCCGGAACCTTATCAATAGAAAATTGGGTGGCTACTTTTTTTATTTGCCAATAAATACGTTTAAATTATTTGGGTTGTTTCCAAGTGGAGCTTCGTATCTTCCTTGGGAATAATTGTTTATCGAAACATCATTTTACTGACTGGAGGTACTTAGCCAGTTACCCATTCCAAAATGGAGGTCTGAACGTCAAAAGAAATTACGATGGAGGCTAAAGCCACATACACAAAGTTTTACACTAAAATATAGGATACTAGATTGGAATCCGCATGATGCACGGGTTGCATGTAAATTTTTTTCTTTTTATAATTAGTTTTGATTTTTCATAATATTGTTTTTCATTATCTTTTAAACATGATGTCTTTTGTTTCTATTTTTTCCAGTAGTTTAAGCTTTTGTAGAAAAAAAATTAGTTTCTATTAGATTAAATTTAAAATTTGTAGGAATCTTATTATGATAATATATATATATATATAGACAACTCAATGCACAAAATTTTCGCAATGCGGGTAGAGAGACTGTTTCCAAGAAGATGAACCTGTGGCCTTGTCGCAACGGGGGCGTGCATGACCTTTAGCTATATGAATTTAAGTTAGAGCTTTAAACATTACTAATTTCAATTCCAGAAAGACTGAACATGAAATAATTATGATAATCAAATGTCATGTAAACGACGAATCATCTACATAATATTTCTAAAAATGTTATTGCTTATTTGAATAATATTAACAAGATTTGTGGGGAATCATAGATTGCTTGTAATCATGTCTTTGACGGTAGGGTTTCTATTTTTGGCTATTTAAATACGAGTTTTTTCCATAGTAATGGAATTATATTATGATAAGTTTTATTATTTAAAAACTCTAAATTGATGGAGTATGTGCCAATCAATTATGCTTGCACTTGCCAATCAATTATGCCAAAAAGTCACGAGGACATGTGTTAATGATTTATGCGGGCACATGTTACAAAAATGTAGCAAATAGTTGAAAGTATGACTTTTATATTAACAAAAGATTTTGTGCTTCTTTTAAAACATGGGGGTGTTGTTGCCTCCCTAACAAACCTTTGGCCCTGTCCCTGTTACCGACGGTGTTGCACGTTAATTCTCATAGTTTAAGCATAATTTGTGGGTTAAAAAATTTAAAGACATGTAATGGAGTCCTTTTTGACACTAGATTTATATGTGCATGGTTTGAAAATTGTTTAACTTTACCCATTTTATAAGAAGCCAAAGGACCTGTTATGCCGGACCTGTTATGCCCGTAAAAAAACAACACACATTATACTCTTCAGCTTAATCGGGATAAAAGCTATTTTCCCCGAGGCCTTCAAGTTGCTTACATCCATAGAGCTCACTTATATATGTTAGATTATGATTAGTTTACCCGACCCTGTTCTTCTTCTCTTTTTCGTGAAAAGTCTACGAGTCTAGCTTTTCTCATATTCGACAACATTGACATGCTAGTGCTTAACACTTTGCAGGTTGTCCGTATTCTTGTGTTGCACGAGCACCTCATGCTTTTGCATTTGCGCCTTGTACAGGAACTGCACGTGTAACGTCTCAAGGTACGATGAAACTTAGGGAATTAACATATGAACTGAGAACATCTGACGATCATGTATTCAAATTTCATGGTGCATTTTAATCAGGCCACGGTGAAGATTACCGGGTTCAGTTGGCAGTCGGCCAGTGCCCCAGAAGTTGCATCCATTTTGTCACACCCTCGCAACGAATAATTCTAGAAGAGCTACTCGAAAGGTACTGAAAGTTGACGAAGTAAGAAAATAATTTATTATTTTAAGGGTTATTAAAGTAGTTGAAATGTGGAATAGATGATTGTGTACCCTTAAGTTTGGTCGCAAAAGTTGTTATTCAGTTATACCGATATAGAAGGTATATATGGATACTGATAAACTAATTCACTGAAGTTTTTGGTACATCTCTTTTATGTAAAGTACATAAAAGGCTGTAAATGAACCAAGTTATTCATGAATAAGCTTGGACGCGACTTAGCAAAGTTAGGCTCGGACTCGTTCATTTAATAAATGAGTCAAGCCCTGAATACCAAAATAGGTCTCATTAGATAAATGAGTCAAATTTGAACAACTCCCAGCTCGGCTCGGTTCGTTAAGAGCTTGAGCTTGTTTGATTCATGCATTTGTGTGTGTGTATATATATATATATATATGTATATATTTCAAATTGGAAGTGTTAGTTTATGTGCATAAAGACATATCGTTTAGAATAAATCTAATAAATTAAAAAAACGTGTCCCTCTTACCTGAATGATATATTTTTAATAGCTTTACCCTTTTATAATTATAATATTAAGTTGAGAAAATCGTACATTGTCGTAATTATTTGATATATGCGCTTGTATGTGCTTATAGTTGACGTTTCTATAAGAGATTCAAGTTACGATGTTTGTTTAGATATTTAATAGGTCAATAATAAGTAATATCTATAAATTCAAAAGAATCAAAATATTCATGAACAAACTCGTTAAGTAAGGGGGCCAAGCCTATACAAACCCTTCGAACAAACGAGTCTGCATACTCGGCTCAACTCATTTGAACCTTAAGTACATGTAACATTGCCTGTTGAAAATCAACTTTTTATTTTTGTATTTGCAGTATCTTAGATGTTCCTTACGATACATCAGCTGAAGCAGATATGCTTTATTCCCTGATTGTGAAGGCTAAATTCGAGAATAATCGTTACCAGAAGCCGAAGAAGCAGCCCAAGGTTTCAACAGATCGAGTAGATTGGTACTGATGTATGTATGTAGACGTAAGCTGCTAATATCAACAGCTTACTAGCATTTGCAGAGTAGAGGAAGCGTAAATATTCAAGGAAAATTTCGATATGACTCTTTTGCCTTGTTACGATGCGATTGAACTCAGAAAAGTTACACTTATTTACTGTTTAACATGGATGTGTTTGTATAGCTTGTGATAAGAAAGAAAAATAACTCAGAAGTGATTTAGCTCGTAGCCGAAGATTTACATTGTTTTATGGACACATTGTTAGGATTGCGGGAGCTTTATGAGTTATTTTACACTAGTTTCCATTGTTGTGAATTTCTTGGGGGGGCATTTTGGGAAGTTTACATGTTTATTTATTAAAGGGTTGTGTACATAGTATAAATATATCTCTTCGTGTAATTGTAACTCTATCTCATACATGACACTACATTTTGTATTAGCATATTTCGCAAGACGTGGAATGAGAACACACCAACGGAAATTGCCCAAGGCTAACAGCTTTACAAGAATCACTTGAAGGATATTGATTTGCATTTGGGCTAGTCTTTGGGCACCTATGAATGTTGGCTTCAGAACTTACTATGGAGCTCTCAAGCTATTCCATAACATCAGAATGTCCTCGTAAGCACCATTTACTCTTTGACATGTCCTCTGAGCCTCTTGCTAACGGGTGTCTTCGACGCTCATTAAGTTTGAGAAACGCACAGCACCAAAATGTCAACAACCGAACTCTAAATATATGCAAGATCACCGCAAGTACAACTCATCTCAATGCTGCGCCCAAATTGTTCACTCAAGTAGGTTTCAACCCTACATCAGCTCACAACTCGGCACCTATCGGAGAAGGGAATAATACACCCATTGCCCCTGCACAAATAGCTATCATGCTGAAGAATCAGTCCAACAACCAACAAAGCTTGACTCACTGTTCGAATGTAGCAAAGTTTTCATCCCTCTTTGTAACCAGTCTCGTACAACTCATTTATGAGTGTCAAGCAACAAGTCCACGCTGAAGCATTCGAAGCCAACTATTATGGCCAACATGATTGTATGACGACACCCCCTATTATCTTGAATTGTTCCAAAACACGAGTAGTTTAATACCCGCATCCATAAAAGCAAGTGCAACTCGTTGTTTAGGTCCACCCCAATGCTTGACAATGACGATGTGTGTTTCCACAACACCTCAATGAAAGAGCAGCTCGATCAGTCTACTAGATACGCACAACATGAGCAAGGCATTATCATTTTGCTAAATTTGTGTTAACATTATGATACCCTCGAGCAAAATACCATTGAGCAACAATGACTTGAAATGGTCCCTTTGCCATTGGTTCCCATCAGTGATCTTCCCTCAAAGCGGACATACGAACTGCCAACAATGGTGGTGTCCCACATTGCGGAAATAATCAAGCTTCAAGCATTCAAGCACATACCACCAGTTGCCTTCATGCTTCCTTGAGTTAAGCACGCTGCACCACAAAACGTTAACCCACGTCTTGTAGTATTTCACCACCAACTCGCTATCAAAATGTATTTAGTAGAAATCATGCTCATTCCAAAACACTCGTCTGGATACCTGACAATGCTCAACACAACGTTCACATAACGACGGCACCGTAGTCCTTATTTCAGGTCTGCCATGATCTAAGCTTTCGCTTCGTCCATGCAAAGAGTCTTATAAGTCGTGCCCAACTTATGCACGGTCTTTCCATGTTTCGTCCCCATGTTAAGCTCAAAGATTGTTGAAGTGGCGACGAATTGATATCAGGGTCCTGACACAATCTAACATCTTACTCTTCAAATGCTTTCCTACAAGTAACCTTTGTATGCACTAGATATCAAACTGTCGTTTAGGTCGCTCAGTCCAATATCATAGCAAATAGCAGCTTCACCAATTTCTCATGAAATAGTCAACGCAGTCTAGACCAATGAATCTTGTTCAATGCCCAAACATGGAGGATATCCCTAGAGTCTTAAGTTTCACAACGCTACTTTAATGCCTAAATCATCACCAACCAAGTTAACATATGTCCTTGTTTGACAACGACGCCCTACATCGAGCGTTTCTCTTTGATACCAACTGTCACAGAGGGTTCCCCAATGTTATCTATCAATAATGCCCCTTCGAATATGCAGCAGAATGCCCGTGAGGCATCAAAGCACCGCTTTATCCTGCCAATCCTTAATGCCAAACAACAAGGCTTTTCGAATGCCACCAAACAGGCTACTCATGTGCAACTCATGCATGCACACTACGATCACATGTTAATATTCCTTCTTGTCATGCGCATGCACTCCTATGTGTGTCACGAGATTTAACCCAAATAAGGGGGCTCCCCAAGAGAATGCATAGCATTAGCGCTAATGATATCAAAGTACACGCCAACCATGCCATCAATGATATTAATCTTTTAAAGTCCCAAGACATCATGTCTGCCCATCCTGATTGCTAAACCAAGCAACACACAAGTACCCAAAAGACATTGTGATCTTTGACACGAATGTCAACCAATTGATGCTTATAGCTTGCATGCCACAAGGCACCATTAACCCAATATGGATGTCTATCAAGCAAATGTCTCTTGTAAGACAATGAGAACCTCACATTTTCTTTCCAGGCATACGACACATAGCATAAACCATCGATAGCTGAATCAGAAGTAATACTCACAAAAGTGGTAGGTACAAAGGTAGCCTACTGGCAAGATGAGTATAAAACCCTACCCTCGGGATTTGCTAGTTATCATACCCCCATGGGCTTCCTTAGTGACAATTCCCCTCGTGAGGAACTAGCATGTCGCTCGACAAACTAGCCGACCCTCTTAGTAGGTCACCTCACCAAGAGGGTGACTATTTGACACTCTTGTCCTTGCCCTTTGACAAGAAGTGCGGGAGGGAGGTAGAGCTCAAACCTTTACCCCTCCCTAAGAACCATCTCCTCATACATCGCTAAAGTAGAGGAGATAGATATTGGTTTGTCACCTTTAAAGGTTCACGAGGATACTCATGTCTTTGAAGTGTTACCCCGTGACATTCTCCTCTACTCAATCTGTCGATGCCCCTCATTGACGATCCCTACTAACAGGGTCGTGTCTCCCCAGTACTCGTGTTCCTCAATCAGCTCATGTACTTGGTTAAGCTCTCAAAGCTTGCTCTTCATCCACTCTTCAATCTTTCACTCGGAGTACACCCCCAATGGGTGTGATGTATCCACATCAATTGCACTTTGGCAATACTCTTGCTCTTCTCAATTCAGACTCAGACTCAAACTCAGTGGAGTGCATCCCGGATGGAAGTGGTGATTAGGTGCCAATTGTTTTCGGCTAAATAGAACTCGTTGATCCTTAGATACTTTGCTCGACTCATTACTAACTTAGTGGAGTGCATCCCGGATGGATGTGGCGGTCGGGCACCAACTACTTGTCGCAAGTAGCACTCGTTGATCCTCGCTCACTTCATATTTCACTTGTCTCTTCAAACAAGCCCCTTAGGACTTCGTACTTTCCTGTGCAATAAAAGTGACCACTGCAACATATGACAATGCGACTTCTCCTCCGTCTGGTTTGCTTTCTGCCTCAAAAGCAAATATCAACCCATCTGTGGGCCCTTCACAGCATGTCTCGTCTCTGCCGCAGTTGGAATTTGCCAGTTGTCACACTCCCATGGGTTTCCTCAGTGACAACAACCCTCGCGGGGAACTAGCATGCTGCTCAACAAGTTAGCCGGCTCTCTTAGTGGGTTACCCCACCAAAAGGGAAACTCTTTGACACTCATGTTCTTGCCCTTTGATAAGAAGTGTGGGAGGGAGGTAAAGCTCAAACCTTTACCCTTCCCTAAACACTATCTCCTCGTGCAGCGTTGAAATAGAGGAAATGGACATTGGTTTGTCACCTTTCAAGGTTTATGGGGACACTTATGTCTTTGAAGTGTCACCCCGTGACATGACTAAGATATCTGAATAGTTCACAAAGATACTTCAATTAATAAGTAATGATCAATTATCTTGTTCATATTGAACAACCATTCGAAAAGAATCATAAAATATTTTTGTGTAAAGTCTTAACACCCATAGGGTCGTGTGTTTGATGGCGGAAGGAAGGATTCATAATGTTGTCAACCTACCTCCAGGTCTCGTGTTCGATCTCCGCACAAAGCACAAGCAAACTTTTTCTTTCTTTATATATTTCATTTGTTTCTATCTTTCATTTCTTTATCCTTTTTGAACAATTAGATTGTTATGTCCCAATATATTTATATCCACATGTATTACGTAGATCTTGTAATATGTTGTCCCAAGTAATTTATGTAAGGATCATCATATTTGTTGCTGGTGTATAAAGATTTTGCAACACATAACTTGAGATAAATCTTCCCTTACTCTTATCCATAACAGTAATCACTGTAATCTCATGTAATATATTCTGAAATATTTTTTGTTCATCAATAAAATGATATTGTTCTTCCCCTAATTGGGAGAAGTATAGTGTAACCAAATGATAAGTTCAACCCCTTTAGGAACTTTTGTGTTTATCATCCTTATAGATAGATGAACTGTTTATCAAATTTCGAATTTTTATAAGAGTTATCATGTTGTTACATAGAAGCAAAGTAATTACTCAATGCAGGCATGTCTAGAGGTGGAGGATACTCAGATTTGATCTCGTTGTAAAATGAGATTTGGGAACACCCTTCTCTAGGCATGTTTTGTGCCTTAAAATTATGAAATATACAACTCCAATTGTTAATTTAGAGGTTTCCAACAATTTTATACTTCATAGTTTAATATAGTTAAGCCAGTTAAGTCATAATATAGTTAAGTCATTTATTCACTTTGTTCAATTATTTATGTTTTTTCTAAAACATTGAGGAATAATATATAGCACCAAATCTGGGCATTTTATAATCACACTTCCAAATTACTTTTGCTCCACAATAATGGCATAATCAGTTAATTGTAAGGAGGCTAATGATCTTGCCTCTCCCTTGATATTGACTCAAACGCATATACTATAATATGCCTAATATGCCAAACCAGGGTCATATTTAGGTTAAGAGCCCGCACCTACTACTATGTCACCATCTACAACCTCTCACATTCTACTATTCATGCCAAGGAATACAACTAAGTTGATTAGAGGGGTCATTAGATCATATTTATTTTCAGTACCAATTATGCAAAATTAATGATTGTTCATTTCCTCTCGGTTGATGTCAGAAATTAAATCTCAATATATAAATGATTATGCTTATAAGCATTGTCGCGCCCCCGAATCCCAAGCACCCAAGACCCGGGGTTGCGAGTGTGTTACCCAAAACCAAACTC